>JAQFYM010000368.1:0-74033 GCA_034694785.1 Agrenia bidenticulata
TAAATCAATTAAAATCTTGCATAATTTTTAACTTTTTTCAGCTTTAAGATCAAAAAGAATACAATTTTAGGCGAATTAGGTTTTAGGCGAATTGGGTTTTAGGCGAATCAAGCGGCCACGATATTTATTATGTTAAAAAAGAAGGGGTATATACCGTAACTTCCCGATAATAAGGAACAAACTTCGAAAAAAAATTACATCAAAAATATGCTCCAAAACATTAGTTGATACTTTATATTCAAATTTCGAGCACATTTATTTTTTGTATTTTATTCCTTATTATCGGGAAGTTACGGTATATTTTAAATAAAACATTGAAGTATATATTCATTCAACCCGATTTAAAATCACGATTCTCTATGTTTATCGCTGATAAGGCTTTTTATTAATATATTTCTGAAAGTTGATTGCCAAAATAATATAAGCCAATTATTTAAATATATATTATACCCTAAAATGAAATTGAAATTTAAGAAAAAATTATCTCCTATGTTTTCATTGTTATATGCCGTAGAATTTTATTTTCTTTTATTAAAATGCGCAGAAATGAATTCAGATGAAGAACTTGACACTATTGGAAAGGAATTTGGGATCGATACATCCAAACAATTACATGATATATTGGGCTACGAATATTTACTACATGAATTAAATGCAGAAAATTATAATAAATTCAAACAACAATTTTCAAAAGCTTATGAAAAAGAAGTAAAAAAGATTTGGATAGATATGATATCATGTGTTATGGATAGAGTAAACAAAAAACAGGGTCTTATTGACCTTAAAAATCAATTATCACGGGGAAGAAATTTATCTATAAAGAAAGAAATCTTTAATCTAATATTCGGGCTTGGTCGGGATCGTTTTCCTTTTAATTATACATCAAATCGTCTGCAGGCAAATGCAAATGTACAATGGAAAAATTTATGCAGTATTTTGCTCGAATATCTAGAAGATTTGGATATTGAGTCACCGCAGGTTAAAGAAAAAGACAGGAATAGTATGAAAACTGAAAGTGAATGCGAAGTAAAAGCTCTGGAAAAGCTCCATTATAAGATAGATGCATTAAATCACGCAGATTTAATATATATCCGCCGCAAAATGTATTTAGTCTTTCGTGAATATTTAAATTATAAAGGATTACTTACAATAAAACAATTTGAAAGCCTAAAAGATTTATTAAGAGGACTAGTCACCATAAAACATATCAAAGAACAAGAAGAATCAAATGATAAATTACAAGATACTTTAAAATTTGAAATAAGATGCAATCACCATACTAATGAAGTACAAAATTTATCGGACAAGGAGTATAGATTTAGAGACAATATTATTAAAGAAGCAATACGCATATGGAATCGAATAAGTGGAGTTCTGCTTGAGTATCAAAGCAGCAAACAGAAAATTTTATTTATCACAATGCGAATACACGAGTTGAAACACAGGCCATACATACGAGAGAGAGTACAAATGAACTCGCTTACAGACAAGTATTTGCAGTTCTTGAAAGAGAAGGGGTACATAAATAATTCATACAAAACTTGTCAGAAGAAGGAAAACAAATCGGCTAAAACACTTAGAATACCGGGTTTAATGGGTAAAAATGTTCAAACAATAAATAAATATTAATTAATTAATTTACGCAAGATCCTGGAAATTAATAAAAAATATGACAATACCATAATAGTTTCTTAACATGATTTTAAGCATGAAAGTGTATTCCTTCATTCTGGCCCCCCTAAAATGAATTCTGCCCACCCAAAAAAGACCTTCTTTAGATAAGGGGGGAAGCCTCAGATAAATGAAATTAGACTAGAGACGGGAAAGATAATTAAAAAAACAAAGGGATAAAAATTGATTAAATAAAGATTTATGGTTACTTTATTTGACGTAAAATAACTTTTTTATATTTGATTACATGGACTTATATTAAGAAAATTTCATCAATCGGGAGATTTAAAATAAAATTCCTATAAGTAAATTGATTTATATATTTTTTTCTAATATCCAGTTATTTACATAGTTTTTTTTTTAATTTGTATCCATATTTATCATATTTATTTCGCTCCATATCTAGTCTAATTCTCATTTATCTGAGGCTTCTCCCCTCATCTAAAGAAGGCTTTTTTTTTGGGTGAGCCAGGATTCATTTAGGGGGCCAGAATGAAGATATATCATGAAAGAAAAAAACAACTCAAAACCTATTGCAGCCGTAAACCAGAAACAATGTTTCGCAATACAAACAAAATCATATTGTTATTAAAAAAAAACTGAAAAATAATAATAGGTCATTTAGAAGTAAAAAAACTGACAAAATTGAATCAATTTAGCAAAAATATAAAATTTAAACTTAGAAATATTTTCAAAAATAAATGAATGACACAGGAGAAACAACGCTATCGCTTCATAAATAAAATACTATGTAGAAAAAAAAACGAGAATAACGTTTAGTTGTTATATATGTTACCGTCAGTATATGCAAATATTCATTTATAAAATGGGTAGTAAATATAAAAAAAAGGACCAGATACCAGCTATAAACTACAACCCAATAGAATAAAATTCTAACAGACTATTAAATATATTTTTAGGTGTAATTTTGTTTTTGGTTCTTATTTTACGCTTCAGTTTATACATAGAAAGACAGTTTTTACATATAAATTATACAACTGAGTGTAATATATGTAAGTTTTTCTATTTAGAAGAATATTTAGGTTTTTTATATTTAATGGAAAGTAAAAATTACTTTATATATAGGTGTAAACATTTTTTTTAAATAACAATGTATATATTTACGCATGTTTTGCTTCTAATAGGTGTTCTGTCAATTTCAAAGTTTATAAAGTATAAACTTAAGAAAAAAAAATCAGAATTGACGATTTCAATTTAATTTGTAAAATGTACGAATCACCACCCCCATTTAAGAGATCAGTTAATTTTTAATTAATAAGTTCATTTTGATCAGAAATGAAGAAAGCGTACAATAACGTAACAAACTTTTAGCTTCATACTTTTTTTGTAATAATTTCAAAATTTATCGCTGCATTTTTTAAGAGCGTACAGTAAACAATTTAATATATTTAAATATTCACGTAATAGTGAATAGAATTTTAAAAAAAGAGTTTCTGTGTAAATAATATACAAATAAAATTCCTAATAAAATGTAATTACTTACCATTTTTCTATTAAAAAGAAGTTCTAAAAAAAACCAAAGGATAGAAACAAGCGAAAAAAACAACTATATATGTAAATAACGCAGTTGTATGCTAAAATTTGTATAATCATTATTTCTTTTGCTTCATGTATTTATCAATAGTATGTACTCATATACACACCTCTAAAATTTACTTAAAAATAGCCTAAAAACAAAAAATGTACACAGTAATACCCTTAATGCGCAATTTAGCTGTATTATTGTACGCATGTATTTTCGATTCGTGGTCAGATAAATGCACTTCTACAAGAAATCGATCATATACGACGAAAAGTTACAAATAGCACAAAAACGATAGAAAATGATCTTCTCACTTATTATCTTTGCAATTTTTTGCATGTTCATTTCCGGGATTTTTTTTAGCGATAATTTTTTTTTCTTCCATTGTTTTTTACATTTATGTGTATTTTGACGAGATAAAGTCAAGATGATCGGTTTAAATATAACACACAGAATATTATTTTTGTTTTATTGTTTGTGTTCTGCACTTTAATCTTATTTATCTAATTTCAGCAGATTTTTATATGTTTAAACATTATTACTTTTGCTCTAAAAATATATATATTTGGCTTTATCTATAAATTATAAGGTTTTTTGCGTTCACCTCGATTTCCAACACGTTTATCGATTTTATTAAAATGATCTGATCATATAATCTGGGAGGTGGTGATCAGTGTTGTAGGAATTTTTGACCCCCCCCCCCCCCGAAAAAAAAATTAAAAAAATAATTTAAAATGCTGTATACAGTGGCGTAACCAGGATTATTTGAAGCGCGAGGTAGTCCGTGGTAATCAAACAAGGCTTTACACCTTTTTATGGTTGGTATATAATTACTATTTGTTTTTTATCAAATTATTATTAAAAATTTTTATATTAAATTTATAAAATCAAAAAAATCTCTGCTTAAAAAAAGTTTCCTTTCTAAAATTTCGGCGTGTATTTGTGTCTGAAGGAAGAAAGGGAACACCCGTCCCCTTTCGGGTTCGCCAGTGCCCGCATATAAACCAAATAAATATTTTAGTGGATAATAAAAAGGTTCAGATTAAAAACTTACAAAAACATAAAAAAAACTTAAATCGAGGTGGTTATATACACATATACTTTTAATCATTTATAAACTTACTCTTGATTTTTTATTCATAAAAAAGTAGAAAATTGGAGTTCTAGTTTCCTTGCAATGCTTGAAAAATATGTTTATATATTATATAATTTACTTAGAGTTTGTCTGAATTATACGTTTTTTGTATGATTTAAGTTTTTTCTGGTATGTTTTTTATTATATATTTTAAAATATTTTTTGTAGTTTATAGGCTTTAGGGACGTATGGATTCTAACAAACAGAGAATTCAAATGCAGTGCTAAGCTATTTTTTTTTTTTGCTATTAGAAACAATAGCATGAGAATTTCGTTTTACGTTTTGATGTTTCCCTAGCAGTAAAACTTGTTTTCAAACTGTTGAATAATACTATCAGTAATACCTGATAGTTAATATGTACAGTTTTCTTTTTCTAATAAAAATATTTTATTCTTTTTAAAATATATTTTTTTGAATATAAAAAAACTTGATTTTTAGAAGTGAATATTTTTTTTTACTAAAAATGCAAAACTGGTTGTAAATATTAAATAAGTAATAAAAAAAAGTAATTTACCGCTTGTTAAAAAGGCCTTTAACTTAATTATTTTTTTTGCATGCTGCGATAACTTTAATTTCTGCAATATAATCGCTTAATTATCCTCTTCTTTTTGCTGATAGCAAAGAAAAAAAAACATACGTCTCTTTATTTGTAAAGAGTTGGAACGCTAAATTGTATTAATCAGCACGTAGAAAACAACACATATTACAGAACAATTTGCTTACGATGTGAATACAAAAATACTTTATTGATAAATATACGATATGATTAAAACCTTTGGCTTGCAAAATATAGTTAAATTTTTTAAATTTCTAAAATCATTAAAAATGATAGTATAAACCATCCTCGGTATAACATAGAGTATATAACAATTATGTTTTTTTTTGTCATAATAATGTAGTGTAAACATCTAATAAAAACCTTTTTGAATAAAATCATTTTTTTAAACCAAAAAATAAAAAACTTAGGGCGAATCTGGATTTAAAAGAAAGTATTTCTTTTCTGGTTTTTTTGTGTCAAAGAAAGGTTTTAAATCAGGATAAACTTAAGAGACCGTTCTTGTGAGAATGTATTCTTTGTAAAGAGTTCACTTTTTCCTTTATTTTTTGCACAGAGAAAAAGAAACTAGTCCTCACGTATTTCTTTTACAGTTTCTTTTATAAAAATATTAGGCTGTATGTCAATTGAATAAAGATAACACTACATTAAAGATAGGAATCAAAAAAAGATATTCGAAAAACAAACCAAAAAAATGCATGTTGTAGTAGCGTAATAAAAAAGGAATCAAGATCAATATATTTACAGATGCTTTAGAAAAACTTGATTGTGACAATAAAATATAAAAAGACACCAAAATAAGTCCGATTCTTACAAATTGGGTTTGGTCATAGCAATACATTACTTGTACTAGAATTAAAAAACTTGTTTATTTTAAAAATAAGGGAAAATATTGGTAGTCTGCTGGGTCCTATTACAAGTTTTTAAGAAGCAGTATAGTTGTATAGATAATTATATTTTGTATACCACAGATTGTCTTTTCCGATTTTACTTATTTTTAAAAAATAATTTATAAGGAAATCTTGAAAAAGGATACCATATATAAAGCTTGGGTACCACTCTAGCTTGGAAAAAAAAATGGTGCAACCAAAAGTAAAGTGTAAAAAATATAAATTTATTATATGCCATAATTTACTGTCGACTTTTTACTAAGAAAAGCTTAAAGTCTAAAAATATTATATTAAATTAGTAACTATAGTAAACTTACGTCTTTATAGTACATTATACATTATATAGTTTATTTATCTCCGTTTAGCATTTTTTTTTATTCTGCACAAAAAAAACATATACTATTACATATTAATAGAAAATGAAATCATAGTTTTAAATATTTTTACATCTTCCATATTGTCCTATGTTTTTTAAACTTCTTATTATACCCGCAAGACTTTTGACAAACTTCCTGTATGGTTAAAAATCTTTATAACCTTACTTGCGGCAATATTCGATGATTTTTCTGCTCGGAATTCTATGTGAAAGTATGGCCACTACTTAAAAATATACTAATACATTATATGCTATAAAAGTCTTTTGCTAAAGAACCAACATATTAAACTACATAATCCGCTGTTCACGTTTCTAAATAAATAAAAATACAACAAAATAGGCCACGCATGAAAGATTGAATGTTTTTACAATCAACGAGTTGAGATGACCAGATATGTAAACATAATCTATCATTTCGCATATAAAAATATATTTTGATATTTTTTGATTGCGCAAAACACGCATAGTTTTGCGCAGTGTATCTTAGCTTTTGATACTTTTGGTTTTATTGATCGTTCTTTTTTTATATTAATTCATATTACGAAAAAAAATTGCTATAAAAATTGTTTAATTGTATGCGATAAAGAATCGAAAAATATGAGTTTATATAAATCCAAATACAGTGGTTTCTTTTGACCAAATTTATCAAAGAAAGGAAACGAATTTTTTAAAAAGTCAGATTCGGTGTATTCTTTTAATTTTTAGTGTGTGAAAAAAGAAAAAGATTTTTGAATTTAGATTTGCACTTTTATTTTACTTTTTTGATAAATTAAAACACACAAAAAAGGTTTATATGTTCTTTTAAAAAAATACAAACAACGATGTCAAAAAGCTTTGCGCAATTACATATGGATTGTTTATACTATTTTATGTGAAACAAACAAACTGAAATGCTTTGCAGCAGATCTATTCTTTTTTATATTTTTATTTCGATTTTATTTAAGATATCTTTAAATGCTCTTTACAATGAGCGAACTTTATTCTGTATACTTCTTTACGTCTATTTTTTTAGGTATTGGCTATTTTTAAAAAATGATATACATAAATATTTTATATTAAACTCGTTATTGCGCTTAAATCACTGGCGACAGAGATACAAACATAACATATATGACGCCGTCAAATAATTGCTGACAGTAAAAGCAAAAAAGTTAAAACAAGCATATATACACGAATTATTCGATATATCGGATATCTGCAATGTTTGCGCATATCTAATGTCAAAACAAATAATTTCAACATTGTACTATTTGTTTGATATGTTTGGTATGATTTACAGCTTTACTAATTAAGTTTATTTTAGGAAGACAGAATAACAACGAAATTCAATTACAGCATATCTTCATTTTATCTTTTTAGTCGCTTTTAGTAACATTACACACAACAATATTGGTTAAAAGTCAGTTTTTGTGCTTTTTGCTTTTATGGTAACTTATAAATAATAAAGGTGCTAAGATAAACAGTTTTTCATATCATATCTAAATACATAAAAAACAAAAACTACATTACGAAATTATGAGTTACAAATTATATATGTAATGTAAAAATAATAAAGAAAAAACGTTCCATTTAATTTTATTTCATATTAGTTGTTCTTCGATGAACAAAAAAATAGTTTTTCAGGATTGAAAGGTTTATTCTTGAATACCATAATATTATTTATATGCTAAAATTTAACATTTTTTGTTAAATATACTAGAAAAATTTTTTTTAAATGTGGACTTATAACTTACAGAAAACAGTCTATCATTTCGTTACACTGTAGTTGTATCTTCATAGTATATTTTGTATTTTTTGTATGTTTAATCTATTTTTTACGTTTTTAATACGTTAAGGATCTTTTTAAATTTCCTACATCTACTCGTTTTGTGCACAATTTTTTTTTTATATTAAGAATAGCTGGAGAGTAATGCGTCAATAAAATTTCTTGGGTTTTCATACAAGTTCTTATGAATGGCAAAAATTTCACCTGATTATATATTGGATTTTTTACATGCTTTTCGGCAACATATTTGTGTTCGTTTAAAGTTTTTTGAAAGATAATTTAAATAATTAAAAAGAATTCTGTTTAAAGCTTTAAATTTTGGAAAAGTACAGTATACTTACTACCATACAGGCTAACACATTTTTAATGCTTGCTATGTTTTTTTATACTTTAAGAAATTTTATGGTAAAATATGAAAAACTATGGCACAATGCGTTTATCCCTATATATAAATGTCTTATATCGTCAAACTATACTTCATACCAGCTTCTATTTAAAACTAGTGATTTTTGCAATTTTTTCTAAAGTATATGAGTCGTCAAAACGAATAATTAGATACATATGAAAAAAATATCAAGTAAATTTTTACGATTTCTACCTAAATAATTCATATTATAGACAATTATAACCAGGAGCTGCATTTTAATGGATTTTTATAAAATTACATTGTTCGTTTTTAAATTGTATATATTATAGCATATATATAATAGTTTTTTGCTGATGATTATTGAGGTAATTTTTGCGATGTCTTTAAAGAATTATATGGCATTTTTGTATATTTCCGTCCCATTTGAAATTCAAAAAGACACTTTTTATACCTTTTCCTTTTTTTTTACTACAAAGTTGTAGAGTACCCTTGCCTTTAGATGTCTTAAGGACATGAATATAGTAAAAATCTATGCGATCCCTGTAAAATCCCTTGACCCTATAATCCGCGAGCAACTTTATGACCCCTAAAATATTAGGCCGTGTCTTTTATTACTATAACACGTGTTTTAACAAAACGTTTATCATAAACTGTTTATTAGACGAACGGTTTTAAAAACACATGTGTCGTTTTTTTTGACAAAAACGCTTTCGAAAAAACGTTTAAAAGCATAAACGTTTTTTAAAAAAACATTTTTGTCGTTTTATATTTAAGAAAACGTTTTCAAAAAAAACGTTTATACCAGAAAGTCATTTTTTAAAACACTTATGTCGTTTTTTATATTTTAAAAGCTTTTCTTTTAATTTTTAAAAAACGTTATTGGTCCCTCTTTATAAATTTGTACAGCATACAATAAACATGTGCCACACATGTTTATCTTAAATGAAAAGTACATAATATAAAGCAAGAGTAAGCAAAGTCTAAAAAAAAACATGGTTTTTCAATTTAAACATTTAAAGTGGACATAATTCCTTTTTTTACTATTTTTGTAAATTGTTAAAAAAATTTTCTTTTTTTTTAATTTTTTTCAAAGTTTTTTTTGTGTTTTTAAATGATTTTTGTAATTTTTAAAATCCTTAACAATTTTAAATTTGTTTTACTAGTAATAAAAAAACATTAATCTATGTAAATGGTTTTTTGTAAGTTTTTTATTATTCAAAAAAACTAGTACCTTTGAAACATTAGAAACATTTTTTATTCATGTTTTAGTGCATTTTCATATTTTTATCATGAATTATTTTGGTTTTATTGTACTCATGCGGGCTGTGCATAATTTAACCTGCATATATCTTTTTTTTTGGAAGTTTCTTGTTATATTGAATAAAACCAGAATATATTGTAAAATATTCTACATAATATTTTATAGTTTAAAATCGACGATTAACAATATTTAATGATAAAATTGCAATTTATTGTATTTTTCTATCGTAAATTAATATACCACCGTGAATTTCCCAGAATATAGAGAGAGAATACACTCTTTTATACAATTTCGCGCATTTTGTAACAATTTTAGATTTTTTTAAAATAAAAAGAACGATATTTAACAGTTTAGAAAAAAATATTTAGCAAACAAAATAATAAAATTCACAGTGCATTTATATTTTATAGTTTAAAATTGGAACCATTGAAAATAAAAACCCGTATTTTTTTGTAATTTTATAACAAAATTTATTACTTTTTTCTACTTAAACTGAAAAAAAAGCCAGTTTTTGATTAAACAACATGGCTCGTAAAAATATAGGTTAATTTTAGAATATTTATTTTTTTTTTTAATCTGTTAAATAAATTGTGAATATATAAAGAAATATCTAGAACAGATAGAAAAAGTATAAAATGCCGTCAAAAAGCGTGGCAAAAACAAAATATTATTAAAAATTAATAAACAAAATACTATCTGTTTATACTTTGAAAAGCACGTCAGTATTTTTTTCTTGATAAAAAACGCCATGGAATGATAGTAATTTAACAATGTTTTATTAGATTATAAATAGTTGCTTGTCTGCGTATTTTTTTTTCGATTAAAATTAACAAAAAAGACATGTTTTAACATAAACGTTTTTTACATAAATGTAATTTAACGCAAAAAAGACACAATGATAAAAACGTTTTTTTAAAAAAAACTTAAAAAAAAGACACAAGCGATTTATTATGCTACAAGTTTATAATCGGTTTTCAAAAAGACAAAAAAAAATATTTTTATAAACGTTTTTCAAAAAAGTTTATCAAAAATAAAATAAAAAAACGCGGCTTTAACATTTGATCCCATAATACAGCATTTGAGATCAGTATAAAGAAAGTTAAATATTTTATGGAAACAAGTGTATTGATTATTGCATTATGAGGATCACATAACTCAAGAAAAAGCATTTGCACCATCGGCAACTCATTTTATAATATTTTGATGATTTTTGAGCAGACAGTAGATCAGTCTGTATACTATCTGTTATAACAAAACAAAAGGTATAATATCATTCATATATGCCATTCCTATATAAAAAAACTTGTAAAAAATATATTTATCAAGCATCTTTTTTATTTGCGTAATTATTGTAATAGTTTATTGCAAGAGATACAACAACGATTGAAATAGTATTGGTAACAATAAATTATCAATCATAGATTTATATAACTTAGATACATTTAAATGATATGTTCTGCTCTTTTGTAAATGTTAGAACGATTAAATAACTAGTTTTTACATCTAACAATAAACTAAAAATATAAAAATATGTAAAATTATACGTTTTTATACTTTTTACTATTTATCAATTCCTTAATACATATTCAATATTATTTTTTTATAAACAAAGAGACCACAATCCATTATATAACTACCTTTGCATATATTTTGTAGTTATGCACATATTACGTCTATTTGGTTTGTAGTAATCGTTTTTGCTTCCTTTAAAATTTCCTATATTATCTTCTTATTGTTTTTACTGACTTCCTCGTTTTTTTAAGGGGTTACAAAATTTTAGAAAAAAGAAATCAACGCAATAATATTTCAAAAAATTGATTCTAAATGTAAGATCAAATTTGCATTATTAAATCTAACGATAATTCGCATATTTGAACTAAAGGGTTAAAATAACTTCCCTTTTTTTGCAAAACCCTGTTTAAAACTAGACAAAAATCCAAAAATTATGATAGTTCATAAATAAATTTATTAAAAAAAAACAAACATCAAACTACGAGTGTGTTTTTTTACAATGTAAGGGCGTGTCTTTTTTCAAGAACACGAGTTTTTAGAAAACGTTTTTGGCTTTATGTGTTTCTTAAAAACGTTTCTAATTACACCTATGTATTTTTATTTTGCAAAAAACGTTTTTAAAAAAACGTATTTGCACAAAAAAGTTTTTTAAAAACCACTTTTGTCTTTTTTTATAGCTAAAACGTTTTTATAAAACTTTTTTAAATAAAAGTTGTTCAAAACGTCCCACTTTTGACTTTTTTTTGTTATAGAAACGTTTTTGGTGTTTTTAAAAAACTGTTTATTAAAAAAAAACACATATGTCTTTTTTTTTTACAGAAAAGTTTGTAGGAAAGGTACCAAACAAACTATTGTTTAATCTTTTCTTGGTCCCCCTGTAACTTTAAGCGTGGGTAGAAAAACATGTATAGGACATGTTTGCAAAAAAAAAAAATCTTATAGCGTCTGAGGATAGAAAGATACATACAATATCTTTAGATATTAAATGTAAAGTAAATTTTAGGCCAAATAAACTATCAAATCAAAATTTTTTCAAGTAATTTACAAACAAATTTTAAAAATTATATAATTGCATAGCATCAACAACGGCTTAAACAAACGAAAACAAAGAAACGCCCGATCGTTTTTCGCTGATTCGTAGGCCTCCAACTAATTAAAGATCCTTTAAATGCCTTCGTAATTTCAAAACATTGCTTTTAAATGGCCTGGCATACGAAGGTATTTAAAACATACACAATAAAAACGTAAATATTACAATGTAAGCCATCTTAATTGACCAGAATTTAGTTATAAAAGAACTACTTATTTACTAAAAATGATTTTGGCATTCTGAAGAAGTTTTAATAGTGTAAATCTTATGAGTAAGATTTTAAACAAAATACTTAGTAGGTATTAAACTCTTGAGTTGAAATATTTTTTTGTAACCATACCGGTACAATCCAAGTAAAGGTCTAAGAGAATTTCAGTACAGTCTCGCCAATATTTATGATCTCATTTACTTTCTTTAAAGAATTTATGACCATTTGGGATGATAAATAAGCTATTCTTTATACCCCTGTGCTCTTCTTAGTGCTGGTATGCCTTTTTTTGTATAACCTATAAAGCCATTATAAGTTGACGATACTCATTAGAGAAACAAAGCAATCGAATTACTTAAATTATTTTAAAATTAAATATAAGTTTACTATTATTTATTTTTTTGTCAACAAAATGACAGCCTTCCAAAAGAAAGCTAAATGTGTATTATTTTAGGTTATAAAATTTTTCCCTTTCGTTTTCCTTCATTTATCCTTTATTTGTGAAGGCGATTCAACTTATTAGCCTCGATTTCGCCTTCAAAAAATTAAGGCCTACTGATTTGTATAAAAAACCCATAAAAGTATAAAAAGGAATAAAATCACAAAAATGTTTCACAATAAAAAAAAAGAGTTTTTGAAAAAAGACACGACAAAAGAAACAGTTTTTACGGACAAAAAAGTAAGTAAAAAAAGACAAGGTTTTTAAAAACGTTTTTGTCCTTAAATATTTTTAAAAAAAGGAAATGCATGTTTTTTGTATAAATCTTCGCAAAAACGTTTCCGAAAAAAAAGACGAAAACTTTTTTTGTTAACAACGTTTTTGTGTAAAAAAAGTTTATTAAAACTAAAAAAAGACACAGCCTATGTCTTTACTTTCTAGATACAAAATTAAGGTAGATTAAATTTTCAAACAAGGTATAAATTTATAAAAAACATATAAATCGTAATTAATTGCATTTAATCCCCACTATAATGATTTTACGTATTTATATATATCTAAAATAAGAAAATGGATACAAAAAAAACAAATCTGGTTTATAATCATAGAAAAAAAATGTAAAACTTGTCTTTTTTTATAAACAATGTGTTGTTGAATTACGTTTTGGCTACATGTGTTTCTGTAAAAACGATTTTATAAGCAATTATGTCTTTTTATGTCAACAACTACGTTTTTAAAAATCCTCTTTTGTCTTTTTTTTAGCAAAAACGTTTGTAAAAACGTTTTTTACATACAGTTTTCAAAAACAAAACACTTTTGTCTTTTTTTTTGTTATAGAAATGTTTTTGGTGTTTTTCAAAAAAAGTTTTTGTAAAAAAGAAAACACATAAGTATTTTTTTTTTGCAGAAAAGTTTTTTGGGGACGGTTTTTATAATATTCCAAAAGCGTTAACTAGTCCTACTGTAACTAGAGGCGATGGGTACAAAAATATGTATAAATACATGTTTTGAAAAAAACATTAATTTTCTAATAGCGTCTGATGATAGAAGATACATAGAATAAACATAAACATTAAATGTAAATACATTTTAAGCCAAGTTTGCGATCAATAAAAAAATTTTGCATAAGATTACAAACTAATTTAACAAATGATAAAATTGCATACCATTAATTACGATTCATTAAACATAAACTAAAACGACAATTCGATTTTTTTTCTCTAATTCGTAGAAAAAAATCCTGTAAAAGTATACAAAGGATTAAAAAATTTAAAAACTTTTTCACATAAAAAAAGTTGTTTTTGAAAAAAGACACGCTGTAAAAAAAGTTTTTATGGTTAAAACGTTTTTTAAAAAAAATAAGGTTTTTAAAAACGTTTTTGACCTTATATATTCTTTTTTTAAAAAAGACATGCATGTTTTTATATATATCTGTTCAAAAACGTTTTTGAAAAAAAAGACAGAAACTTTTTTTGTTAAAAACGTTTTTGTGTAAAAAACGTTTTTGAAAAAAAAGCCACTGCCTTAAAAACCAACATCAAAACTTTGGATCAAAAGATGCCAATTTGAAAACGCAAATTTAAACCTTTAGTATGTGCCACAAACTATAAGTTGATTAACACGCATGATAGTAAAAGAGAGTTGTGTAATTAATTGAACGAATTTTTATGACACTAGTTGTAGAACACCCTAAAAAAATCCCCAATGTAACAAGAGTACAGGTAAAAAGCAAGATTGTGTTAAGCGCAACCCCCTAAAGAAGAAATCAATATAACCCTCATTCTGTGTAAATTGTCAACTCTTGTAAAATATATAACTTACAATAAAAACAAAATTTTTAATAAACCTATGACTCAGTTTGCAAGATCTGCGCATGCCAAAAAAAAATAAATCAACTATAGAATACTTTTGTTGTAAAATATATATATATATTATTAATTTCTAGGCTTTTATATGTACAAAATCGTCAAAACAATAACAATGAAATTATTGGAATATTTCTTTTATTAATTTTTTGATGTCGGAAGCGATAACTAAAACATAAAGCTTTTTTATAATGACATATATAATACCAGAATTAAGAACTATAAAACTAAAAAATTTTATGTGATAAAGAATATTACTATTAAACTGCAAAGGAAAAGTACACAACGCACTATAGGATATAAATATCTTGAAGTTCTATGCAAGATATGCAAATCAAGCGAAAAACATCTCTAGCGAATGGTAATGATTATAAAAATCATTGTAACGAAAGAAATTTTTTTTTTAAAAACAAAAATAAAGTTTTAAAATTGCACTATATCTTTTTGGATATGCTTTTTACTTCATGAGACAATATGTCAAGAATATACCTTTGATCTTGTATCACTCGTAAAAAAAACTAGCATCTTAGGGACATTTAGAATGTCAATGTTTGTTTTATAATTTACGTGGTCAGTCAAGAATAACTACAAAAAAATCTATATTTGCGACTGTACATGTAAAAATACTACACGGATTATATCTCCGACAGCATGTATAAGTTAAGTTGGTATTATTATCTCATTTAGCGTGCAATCGAAAATTTATGAATTTTTCAAAGAGAAAAAACTTTTTTTTCTATTTTATTATACGCTGCTTTGTTCTTCGCAAAAAGTAAGACCAAAAAAATACTTTGTGTGCTCTTATTCTCTAGTGCAAGCTTTATTTTTTTATCATATAAGAAAAGAACAATATTTATAGAAATACAACTCTTTATCATAGTAAAAATACGAGAAGATTTTTTCTTTAACAATTTTGTTTTTTAAAATCTATAATGAAAAGATTCTTTGCTTCCCTAGCGTGTGATTTCGTATTGTTATTTGCATGATTATACTTTTTTAGTCTAAAAACTTAAAAGCGATATATGTCTTACGCGACACAGAGATAAACGTAAAGTTAAATTTACATGAGCCCCGCATATCCTACAGTCGATTTATGTAGTTTACATTTCCTGTAAACAACAAAAATATATACCCAAAAAAAAATATTCGACAATGAAAAATGATTCGTTGCTAATTTCAAGCATAAATATACAAGTTATAACAATAGTTTGATCCGTAAAGTTTTATAAGCAGGAATGTACACATTCAGATTTTTTAATTTTGATAACCTGCCATTTCCTGTGAGATTTTAAAGAAAGACAATAAGTGTAAATTGGCGGTTGGCATGTTTAAATTCTAAATTTAACGGCAGGTAGTTATAAAACTTTTTTATACACAAATGTTGGCAACAAAAAGATTTTGAGCTAAAAAATACAAATAAATTACAAAACATCACTTTTGTATGTACTTTTTACACCCAATGACGATAGATTCAATTATGATAAGTGGTCTGAGGCGGTTTAAAGTTTACTTTGTGCAATTTTTGTATATTTGTGTACTTTAATTTCTGCCTGAATTATGAAAGCGATAAAGAAATTTCATGTAGCGAATATTTGAGTTGTGTGCACTTTGTTTTTGCATAGTGCGTATCAATTTTGAACCGCTCTGGCAAGCGAACCAGATCACCGTTTTAGATTTATGTCTTTTTTCGTCAGTAATATGTTGACCCTGTGGTGCAGTGCCTTACCAACTTGCAGAGGAGTGGTCCACTAGTTAAACTCCTAATGCCTTTTTTAATCGTAGATAATACTCTGACAATTAATTTACTTAGCTAAAAAAAAGGGTTCTTTTTTTATAATAGTTTTGTGATATTAAAAACATCTGTCTATCTTTATTGGCTTTAGTTTAGGATATATTCCTGTTGAAAAATTTAAGGGAGTAAATATGACAGATTAGTAGTGTTAAAGGCAAAAAAGGCAAAGCATTGTATAATTTTTTATGTCCTAAATGTAATCGCAATACGCTATAATTCTTTTAACAGCAGCCACCTAGTAAACGAAAGGAGAATTTTTACTATATCTTATATTACCTATATGTCAAATTATTGACAATATAACAAAGGTAAATTTACATAACATCGAGCGCAAAAATGCTGCCATTATCTTGCTAATCAGGTAGGCATATTTTTATCTATACAGATGAGAAATTGCAAGACGTAAAAAATGTGATTTTTTCGATCGAGAAGGACATAGTATTTTCGTAAAAATATTTTACTTTTCAATCGGTAATATAGCATGTAGAAGCTAACGTGATATAGGGATTTTTGTTTTGACGCTTCGTTTTTGTTTAACCTTTTTGTAACGATACAAACGTTTTGCAAATTTTTTCAACTATATTTTTTGGTCAGCAAATAGCAAAAAGACATGTTCAAGTATGAAAACATAACAAGTTTATGTAAACGTATTTATAAGTGTAGAACAGCAATAATATACAACAAAGTATAATTTGTGTATAATGGAAATTTACAGGCTCTTCATATAACAATAAATCGTAATTTTTGCAACAAAACCTGTATTAAAAAAAAGTCCTTAAAAGAATCGTTGTAAAACAGTTTTTTTGCACACCAGTCTATGTGTTTAAAGGTTAATACAGAGTAAACCATACTTATAAAACCCTTTCTGACGTTTACATTTTGCTGTAAATGTTTAAAATGCGTATTGTCGTGGTTGCGCCTATCAAGAGCAGTATTTTAACACACGTAAAAATAGAAATTAACAACTACTATGTTACCGTTACATTGTATATTGCATTGTTAAATAAATACTAGTGCTAGTAACGTTTGATACTCACAAGCTATAGTAAACAACTATTATAACAGACTTTGCATATGCAAAACTAGATTTAAAATTGCCACTGGCAAAAAAAAAACTTGTTGACAATACACCATTACGATAGTGATTTTGACGACCAATATTTTATAAGATTTTGTTAATTATTTTAAACAATTTCAAAAACGACGATAAAAAGAAACTTTGCTACGAACCTTTAAAAAGGCCAATTTTTGCCTCCATGTACAAAAATACAAAAAGATCTATACTTAAAAACGTAAATTGCAATATAGGCCAATAGGATTTTTCTGGCTGTAAAAGTGTCAACGAAAAAGGCGTAATTAGGACCGTTATTAATTAATCAGGTTAAGTTGGATTGCAGTGCTATTTACGAGTAAACCGAAAAAGTACCCGATTATGTATTGATCGTAGACGAAACTATAATCGTGGTTTTTTTATGATGCTGGAGGTTGGCCAGGAGTGCAACTAGAACGAAGATTAAATACATTAAAGTACCCTATATTTTTTTATTACCCTCTCTTAAATACAAATTTTTCTTTTTTTCATATGTAGAAGTATTACACTTATGAGTCCTTAGCTTAAACCTTTTGTAAACCAATAAATCAATTAACATTCCTTTTTGAGATTTTTGACCGTGCGCTGGTCTTCTCCGTTTTCGGCTTTCATTTTCTTTTTTCGGACGTGTCCGGCGTCGCCGGACGTCTTTCTACAGACGGAAAATCTAAACTATCTGTTTGCCTTTCTATTCTTTCTTTTTTTGATCTTGTTCGTGAGGTGTAAATGGGGTTTTAATTATAAAAATCCATGCCAAATGCGTATACATTTGCTATAAATGTAGACAAATATTTGTTTTTTAGTCTTGCAGGTGGTTTTCGTACGTGTCGAATACGGTACAAGCATATAATTGCTCGTGCCCTGAAAAGCGTTTTTGCAATTTACGCAAATGTCGAAAAATTTAAAAATTGCTTTGCCATTTATAAGCGCTGTGTTCAGGGCCGTCGTAGGATTTCAAAGGTTAATTGCGCAGTTTTTTTTGCACATACGATCTGCTTATAAACTTTTTAATGCGTCTTATTAAATGTGGATATTATTTTGTTATCCTGTTATTTCATTTTCAAATAAACTCTGAATTAATGAATAATATACAAACCATAATTCTATGTCAAATATTGGGCTGTCAAAAGCAACCATGCGCAATTAAATTCGTTTTATAAAAAAATCGAAAATCTTTAGCATAAATATTTCATTTTAATGATTTTTTTTTGCGCAGGTAAATGTGTTTTTTATAGAAAAAAAACTGCCTAAATGCATAAAAGATTAGAAAACTAGTAACTGAATATACTTTGTTTTGGCAAAAAACATCAACAAAAACGAGGGTCAATTAAACACACAAAAAAATCAAATAACTTGTTTTTTGCTGGTCTTGTACAGTGGTGCTAATAATCAGGTTTTTTTTGATGGCAGTTAATATTGTCAGAAAAGGTATGGTTTTTTATGCTCAAGTTTTTTATATTTTTGATTATACGACTTCTTTTCTAGGTCAACCTGAATCTGCAATTTAGGGTCTTAAAACACTAGTTTTCGTTGTGTTTGTTTTTAAAACGCGAATTTACGTCTTGCAGTCTATGTAAGTAGCTTATGACTACCCGAACAAACAAAAAAATTACAAATACTATATTTGCAAAAAATTAAATAAGGTTTTTTGCAAAAAGGAGGTAACCCTAATACAAATGTATACGCCGTCAGTAAAATTGAATATAATTTGGCAAAAACAAACTATAAAAAACAAACACTGCTATAGAGAGGCGGACTAACAGGTGGGCACTGGGGGCATGTGTCCCGGGGCCCCTGGCGTAGGGGGCCCCAAAAATATAAAATTGCAGTTTCTGTAAACGTATATACAAGAAAAAATATTTGTCAATATGTCATAAAAAATTAAGGTCTTGCAAATTTATTTGTAAGATGGTCAGAAATAATTTATTATTCTTAAGTTTTGATTTGTATTATTTGTTGATAAAATGATTCTATTATGTACTATGTACAATCTAAAAAAATTAAATGGTGTTCGCCCTTTAATCTGGATATCAAAATAATAAGATGTAATTTTTTATCCGTAAAAATTTAATAAAGCATTTAATAACACAAAAGTGAAAAAAATGTGTAATCTAACAATTAAACCTCAAAGATGTATGCATAATAAATAACCTTGCAAATAACATCTATAATTTTGGCAAAAAATATTACAAAAGCAAGAGGCAATCTTATACCTGTTGCGTATGTAAAAATTATAACATTAGAATATAACGTGATACGGCGGTTTTTGACTCGGAAAACATGTCGAACCTTGGTAAGCATATAAATTCTTTTTTTTATTATATATATTTCGTAATGCAATAAAATAAAAATTTTTACATTGTTTGCTTTTTTAAGATAAAAAAACTTATACAGACATTTGCTGCCTTAGAAACTATACAGTTTTATATATTTTGTAATGCTACACAATTTAAACAATTTTTCTAAAATAATAACTGGTTGTTGACATTCAACAACAATATATATTTATAACAATAAAAAAAGAAATATTTGCTTGCTTTGAATTTTCAAACTTGTGTAATTGCAAAAAGTGTTTTTTTTATAACTCTGGCAGAAAATGCATAATGGAATAAAACTATGTACAAACTAAGTGCGTTTGCATTGTATAATAGTGTGTAAAAAGTATAAAAAATGCATAACGCTAATATTTGTGCCAGAACAGCTACACAGAAAACGGTAAATATTTCCTTATGCACAAGATGTTTGTTTTCTAAGAAAGCAACAATTATAAAAGTTTATGGTATAAAGGTTTTGTCCGCAACACCCAGTCACCCGCTTTTGCTGGCTCTTCTACCCACCTTGGTAAAATACTATACAATGAAATGCATTTGTCGTATATTGCGTAAGAGTAAACCGAAAAAAAAACGTTTTTGTTGGCATTTATAGTTAGCATATTGTTTGGATTTGTATCAGCATATTATATATATTATGGTTCATTATAGATTATGTTTAAAATCATGTTTCTTGCATAAAAAAAAAATTTACATTATGTAACAAAAATAGTTTTATACCTAGTAAAAAAAAACGTAAAAGAAACCAAGTATAATTTTTTAAAAAAAAGCATTTTATATATATGGTCAAAAAATTGCAGAGTTCGTATCGTGTTATAATTCTAGAAACAAATTTGCATAGACCAATTCAAAACATACTTCAAAAGAAACATACTATTTCATGATTTATATACATCCTATAAATATTCCTATTTTCTATAAATTTTGAAGCAATATGCCCTGTACTTCTTCAAATATATTCAAATTAAGCCTTGATCAACACACATATTTTTCAAAATAAAAATTACTTTAAAAAAAGACGCCTTTCAGAAAAAAATCGCCCCGGCCCCTAAATATATTACTCCGCCCCTGCTGCTACAAAAAATTTACGATGATCTTTATTCTACAATGATTAAATCTAACAAAGCCAAATATTCGCAAAACGAAGAAAACTACCAACAAAACATAAAACCCCAAAAGTTAGAAAAAATCTTAAAACTCATAAAAACTTGGAAAAACAAATAAAAAAAGTAAAAAACCGTGCAGCTTTTTATACCCAAATTCTGACCCCCTAGAGAATATTTGTATAAGTTTTTAACAAGAGCAATACTAGGTCTGAAAAAAATCGTAAACGTTTTTAATTTTTATGTATTTGTTCAAATTACTTTGCGTGATTGTTTTATGGTTTGATTAGATAATTCTGTTGCTGTAAAAGCGCATTATTTTTTTCTAATATTACTTACAGTTTTTAACGGTATATGTGATAAACTTATATAACAAACATGTTACGTGCACAGGAATTAGTGCCAGGGTATCATAACTACCAGGTACACATCTTGAAAGGTAGAAAAAACGTAGCAAAAGTCTTTTTATACATTCACTAAATATTTAATATCTTAAAAATTTATAATATGTATTATTTTTGTAAACCGATATTTGTTTTAAAATTAGTTTTATTCTACATTATATATCAAAATGCAGGTTTATCGTTAAAGCCGTACGAAATATTCTATAATCGGCTGCATTTATGTTTTTTGGAGTGCCGCTATTTTTGAAAGATTCCAAGTCAGCGCCTCATGCCATTATGCAAAAAGAAACCTCTGGCTGTGTTTGCATTTTTTACGACGGCGTACAAATTAAAAAGGGAATGTCTACGTAGACGACTTTCTTCTATTTGAAATAACTAGAAGGTTATTCTTAATTGACAGTATAGTGGAACGATTATATAAATTCGCAAACAAAACTTTTTTCAAAATATAACAGAATAATTGTATCGGTAAAAACAATAAACCTTTAAGGCTACAAGATTAAAAAAAAGGCTTAAACTTTAATTAAACGTCCAATTTCGTGGCCAGAGGTCGGCAGGGAGGTACCCACCACCCTAATTTTTTTTTATCGTTGCAAATAAAAACAGGTCTTTTTTGTGCAAGATTTTTTTTGAAGGAATATAAATTGCAAATATCTAAAATGATAATTTTTAAAAAAAGAATGTTTAAATCGCACAAAAAAAAGGGGTTTATCGACTTTAAAAATATGTAACACTGGCTACCGTTGGCTGTTATAGTAACGGGCTAAACTATGTAAACATATATCAATGAGTTACCGACTGCTCTTTTATAAACAAAATATGCAAGTAATACGTAAATCATATTTTTGCTTACGAAAGAAAACAAATTAATAGCAAAACAGTATAATTTATGCCACTTGTAAACTTACCTTATAACGAGTTTATAATATATCTGCACAAGCAACAGTAAATGCATATATTGCTGTCAGAATTACCACGTAAAACCATTTATTACACACTTTTAACAAACATGTACTGTTTTACAGCACAATATGATGCATAGGGTATTGGTATAGGCTCTAATCTAACGTAGAAAAAGAAACGACAAATCGGATATTCTATTAGATAAATTTTTGGTGTCACAAATGACACAGAAATAAACACATAAAAATGATATACATTCCACTGAAAATTAGAAAACTTAAATTAGTATATTGTCGTCAAAGTATAGTATTAGTTACAAATATAGTGGAGTTACAACCAAAAACGAAAAAGAAATTGTGTTGAAGACAAAATTTAATCTGAAATACAAGCAAAGTGTAATCGATCAGATTTTGTATGTATAAAACATACCTGCACAAGATTTTGCACATTTAAAGGACGCAGTCGCGTTTAAAAAAATAAAAAATGCAAAGAGCATGTGCATAAAAGCGAAATGACCATAAAAAATGCATAGATAAGCAAAAAGATTGCAAAAAATCACAAATCGATATTTTGTAAAGATATTTATTGTCTGCTAACACAGTACAAAAATCACACTCTCTGAAGATCCTAGATAATTTAAAAAACTAAGAAATACTACAAAAGATGCAATTGTTATAAGTCGCTTGACAACGCACAAAAACTAACAGATTCTTGCCACAGCTCGTTCATAAAAAAAATGAGAATTTTTTTAACACAGAGAAATTGGATTTGTCATTTAATACAAGGTACTTAAGTATTATCGTAATGAAACATATTAAGAATATAAAACAAAAAACAAAAAAATGAAATAATTGTAACGAACAATATAATTTGATTCCTATATGAATGCAAAAACGTGCAGCAAGAACATGTCAACAACGACCAAATCACGATAAAATGTAAGATTAAGTAATTTTGATGGATAAAAGGCAAAGAATTGTTGTGCCAAAAAATTGAATGCACATTTTTGTACTAAATGCTTGACGCTTTAGAACAATTCACCTAACCATTTCATTTCTAAAATTTGCACCTTATAATAGATGTATAAGTAGGTATATTCACATCAGTGGCGGTTCTAGAAGGAAGGGCATGTTGGGGGGGGGGCGCCACTTGGAAATAAGAGTTGCGCCTAAATTTAGGGTAGGTCTTTTTTTTGTGCTGATATTTTCGTGATAGAAAACCCCCAAACTAAAGATTTTTAAAAACTAATCTACCAAAAAAAATGTAAAAAATTTTCCCATATAAATCGTGTTTTTAATCATTGATTTTGTCAGAAAAAAACTGACTAGCTCGAACCTGAAAATATATCTGGGACGCAACTAATCTAAAATCCAATTTAGGTAAATCTACAGCGATTATGGCAAGAATTCTGTTTGAGAACTTACGGACAAGAATGCAGCAATAAGCGCGCAGAAAAAGTTTTTTTATGATCACCTACTGTCAGTCGAAAGAATGGTAAAACAGCTTTATAAAACAGTAAGGAAATGCAATGTTTTAATAAAAGAGTTTTATATAGCGTACAACTAGCCAAAACTCTGTTACTATAGGAAATATATAAGTGAACAGTTTTGTCTGTCTATATTGGTCGCGACTAAAAAATCAAAAGAAAGGCGCATTACCAAAATGGTTTTATATACGCTTTAGAACTTACGAACGCAAATGTTTTACTTTTAAAAAGTTACAAAAAACATTAATGTAGGATACTAACCACAGGCATAGAAAGACTTAGCCTGATTTTTACACAACAAAAATAAAACTATACACTGTGTCGCACGATACTGCAAAAGACACACAGACTGCTATAACAAAAAAAACGCGTTACTTTTTAGCAATTATATACAAAAAAAGTGGCATATGCATAATCATGTGCTTAACATAAACCAGCCATACTTTTTCGCCAACCCAAAACCCCATTTCTTGACTTTGTACTACTTTCGTCGTGATTATTAAGTCTCTGTAGTACGGAAAATTAGAAATAAGAATAGCTTTGTATCAAATGGATCGTCGAGTGTTGCTTGATGTTGTATGCGTTTTTTTCTAATAGAAAGACATTGCAAGAGCCATTGTTTGTCCATAAAACTAACTAATAGTATAACTTTGCTTGAATATAACGCTTTGTATCAATCTTGATTGGCTCTGGATATCGAGATATTTCGTTTTGTATAAAGAGGATGATAACAAAAATAAAAGGTGCGTTATGAGAGTTAAAGGGTAAAGCGTAGATTTACAATCACGGATGTTGTGATTAAATTTATTTATTCGCGAAAACAGCTGCCACCCCGTAAATGACGCTGTTAATATAACAAATATTATAAAACAGGTTTTCTTTATGCTGATCACATCGTTTTTAACAGTACCAAAAAATCTGATCGCAGGAAAAACTTTACACTGTTAATTTTGTACAATTTATGCTTTTATTTGGTGTTTTTGTAATGTTATCATACTAAAACACAAATTTAAGTATTTTCTAGCCATCTTTTGTACAACAATTTAATCTATAACAATCAACAAAAAATATATGATTTTTGTTTAAGGTAAAAAAAATAATGGCAGAACAATTAATGCTGGTTTATTATTTTGCTTTGAACTGATATATTTAACAGATCTTTTTTACTTAATGAAAATGTACAACAAACAGTTTGGCTTATACTACATATCTTTTATTGTCTTTCTTGAAAAAAAAAAAAAAAAAGGCAAACATGATGCAATGCAAACCTTTTCAATCCGAGACAAATAAACAGAAAAACATAGAATGGCTTTGTGATTGGCTTTTAAATTGTAGTTAAATTAAGATTGACGCTTTTCTGTTTTAAGAGCAATAAAAAAACTTTACATATGCTATGTAATAACAAATAATTTACAAACAAACACTTATAAAAAAAATATCGTTAAGCGATTCATAAAGAACCGTTTACCGATCCACAAGCAACATAAAGTAGCACTATCCTATGCAAAAAAAAATAATCAAATATACGCATTGTGTTTTTATTGTTTAATTTCTTAACTAATGTACGTTATTGTGTCAAAAAAAAAGTTACAAAAAAAAACTAAGCGGTAAAAAAAATAATTTAAAAGAAGAAAGAAAAATACGATATAAAAACAAAAAAAAAACAAATTTTATGCCGTATAGATACAGATATATTTAACGTCAATTTAGGGTCTTGTGGCTCTATGTCGTAAAAAAAAAATGCAAAAAGCATAACTTGCAACTGAAAGTGTTTTTGTAATAAAAGTTTACGAAGACAATGAAAATACACTGCAAAGAAAGCAGCTGTTGTTGTGGCGTAAGTAAAGCATTGTAAGGCTTATACCTGACAGGATGCACACGCATGTAAATATACAGTTTTAAATATTTTTATCTTTAACGGTTGTTTTGTATTTTTATAAATTCTCTTTTTCGTAGATAACTAAATTCGTACCATATGTGTTTTTCGATGTTTTTTTGTTGTTATTTGGTATATACAAGCCGATAAAATTTCTAACGCCAAAAACATTTTGTTTGTTTAGTTGCAACTGTGAAAACATACGATATAAAAGAAATGACACGAAATCGTATTTTCTTACGTAAATAAAAAACCAAAATCGGGTTATTTTTACGTTTTCAATAGCTATAATTTTTTGATACTTCTATTTGATTTTTTTAGTCCCTTCAGTCGGTTTTTACCTAAATTTTTTGTTAAACAAAATATTATGCACAATCAAAGTACGTATTGTAAATTTTTTAAAAAAATTGTTTATATACATTTGCAATTTTTTTTTAGGTTTTGTACAATATACATATGAACCAGTGTATCAATTTTTTCTTTGATATATAATGCAAATTGGCAAAGTTTATATAGATCTATTACAAGCTTTGTGAAAAAATATGAATGTAATTTGAGTAAAGTGTTAGAAAACATAGAAATGTCAGAGGACAGCGTTAAAGAATAGGTGTTGCGTAAAAAATTTTTGTAAAGAAGTTAATAGTTACAAAAATGTTTTACTTTGTAAAATACAATCATGTTAAAAAAACAATTTGCTTCTGTATACATGTAATAGCAATAATTTATAAAAAAAACATTACCAGGATAATAGTCTAGTTACACAAAAAATTAGTATTGTAGTCGAAATCTTTTTTAAAGACGTTGAAATCATATTAATCACAAACAGACAATTGACGGTATTCCTATAATTGTAAAATTGCATAATTTTTATAGAATAAAACAACGGAAAAAAAAATAAAAAAACAAAAAGTATAAAATCTCCACATAAGGAAAAAAAATAACGCTTTATTAGTTTATAGTTGCAGTGTTGAAATCAAATATAAAAAGGCCAGAAGATACAAAAATGCCCGTTTTAAAAGCACATCCCTATTATAAAGATTCAAATAAGATTTATGTGTTATAAAACTTATAAAATAAAAAATAATATTACGAAAAAAGTTTATACTTAGCCTAAAAAAATTGAGTTTTTTTATTTTCTGGTTTTTTGTCAATTTACTTATATCTATTAATTTACTTTTTCATATTAATATGTTTTATACTGGTAACAGTTGACTATAATATTTTCTTGTGCTTTTTTATGTTTTACGTGCATGTTTTCTTTGTGCTTATACTTCTTAAACGTGTGCTTTATATTTTTTACCGTAAACATGTAATTTGACTATTTCAAATGCATAATTTGCATATTTTAGGTCATATTTCTAACGCGCTGCCTGGGATCATAACCAAAATTTCGTACACACGGTCGTATTATATGAAAAAACTTTTTAAAAGACTTCAAAGCAACAGTGAATTTGTAAAAACATATTTGCAACAATGAACTACTAGAATACTCGCGTAAAATATGTTTTATAGATACTAAAGAATAAATAGAGAATAGAACATATAAAATATTCATGTATAAACGCTGAAATTAGCATTAATTTTATTAAAATACACATATTTAAGACAAAAAAACACATAGTTATATATAAATACAATTTTTATCGAAAAAAATGCCGAAAAGTGGCAAGTAACGAAAAAAGAATATTGTAATATTATATATCTTGCTATGTACAAAAAAGATAATAAACATACCTCGAAACAACAACGCTGTTTTAAAGTCGTTGACATGTGCAGTGATAGAAAGGCACGGTAGGTTATCGATATACCAAAATTTAGACCGTGCAAATGATAAGGTATTTGATGTAAAAATCACATTGTTAGTTTTACATATAGGTAAATATGGCTACGGTTTTTATGTTTTTGTTCAAAAATACGTTTGTAAACATTTTTGTTATTTTCTTTGGCAGTTTTTCAAAATATAAGTCGTTTTTTTACTTGTTTTTTGTTCTATTTTTGATTTTCTTTTTTGTTTCGATTTCGACTTTGTATTTTGTATTTACTATTATTTTTTTTTAACTTTTTTAACCTTTTTCTTTTCCATTTATTGTTTTTTATTTCTATTTTCTATTTCCTATTTCCTATTTCCTTTTTATATTTTTCATTTTTCGTTTTCTGTTTTTTTTTTCTTTTTCTTTTGTCTATTTTTTCCCTCTTACATATGAAAAGTTTGAGGTTAATAACTTACCTAAAAAAAATACCTGCTCAAAAAAAACGACGCTTTATTATTTGTGTCTATAATATATATATATATTGCTTACATTTAGTTCGTTTTTTCTCCGTCTGCTTTGTTGTGTGCACTTCTCCGATAATACAAAATACTCTTTAGTTTTTAATAACTAAGTAAATAGTTTTATTTACGTTATTATTGTCTAGTTAAAGTATAAACATATTTGTATTACTGTTTTTGTTAATGGTTGCACACAATTTTAATTGGTTAAAGTATATTTACTTAACAACCTTTAAAAACTACATGTATTATATTTATGTCAAAATGTTTTTTTTATTTTTAATCGCGCTTTTAAAGTACATCAGAGTATATTATCTAGTTTTAACACTGGAACCATATATTGCATTACAATGTAATGCATCGAAAATGAAAAAAAATCTAAAATTGCCGGAAAAACTTTTAGATAGAAAATAAACTTTAGGAAAAAAGCAAAACGCATATTTTATATTAGATTTAATTTTATTTTCCTCCTTAATGAACAGATATTGCATTTTTAATGTTTTACATAGCAGAATTCATGCAAAAACACCATCTATACTATTTGTAGCAGACAATACATGATTTTTGTTTTTTATGCTTCAATCTTGACCTAAGAGGGTATAGCGTCAATTAAGTTTGTTTATACTCTTATAAATATTTATTCTACTTTCTATTTATTTATTGAAAAGAAAAAAAATAGTTTAACATCTTTTAAAATTAATGTATCTTTGAAAAAACATGAAATACAAAAACACACCCTTTTTTATTACAGATATAATAATATTAAAAGGCAGTCTTCAACAAAAGTATATATTCTGCCAAAAAAAAAAATTAATGCTACAAGAAAACGTGCAGTAAATACACAGCTACTATAAGGCAGTTTTTAAAGCAATTTAAAAAGTGCTTTTGCATGTTAAATCAGTTTGTATTTTTTATACGTACAGACTGTATTCATAAATTCAAAACATTTAAAAGTATTTCAAATACGTACTTTTTGAAAGTGTATATTATACAGCATTACGCAGTTACATTGTCTTAACTATCCATCGTTTTGAATGCAAATATGCGTAACTACAAAATCAAAGAGCATCACGCCTTTGTAAGTAACGTATAATGAGTCAGATTTTTGTGATGCTTTTGCTTTTTTTTTAATTTGTTTTGCAACGATTAAAAACTATGTGCATTTAGTTTTTTTTACTGTTTTATAAAATGCTAGTGTTTTATTCACATAACAGTTTATATCTTTTTTGATTAGTTTGTAAAAAAATATGTTGTATGTTACTTAACCACACAAAAGTAGCAACCATGTATTTAATCTGGTTCCGCTATAGTAAATCTGTCAAAACCATGTTATTTTGAATTATCTTTTTGTTATGCCTACAGAGATCAATTTTTTTTTACATTCTTTTTTTTGCTTTGGTCTTTCATTTAAGATTTTTGGTTGTTTGAAGTTTTTTGATTAGTTTAGGCGTATGTCTTTACTGTGGAAAAAATATGCTTTTCAATGCATATAACTAACAAATGTCGCACGTCATGCCCGATACCCGTGCCATGCCTGATACCATAGGCCAAAATATAGCAACCTAACACAGAATCTTGATATAAACTATTAATTGCTACAAAAAACACATTTTATGTGCTTTAACAACAAGATTTATAAAAACTGATTTTCTAAAGAAAAATCATTTTTAATATGCAGGCGTTAAACAATTACACTGCAAGTGACATTTTACAGCCCATAACAAGTATAATACCTATATTGTATTATCGACCATATATTTAATCTCGTATTTCAGTCCTTCCGTTAGTATGTTATATATAGTTGGTATTAGGCATGCCACGGGTATCAGGCAAGGCGCGTGAATTAATGCATAAAAAGCTCACGCTTAAAGTCAACAATAAAAAAACACATAGTTATATATATATCTCAAAAATTGAACTCAAAAAAATCATTATCCACTTAAAAAAAATCGAGCGTAATATACAAAGGATAAGATTAAAATTTTTGGTTGATTTTTTGGCCGTTGGTTTGGTTTTTCCTGAATTTTACTTCTTGTTTTCCGCTAGCCTTTTTCAGTCTTTTTACTTTGTATTTTTGTTTTCCTGTTTTTATCATTGCTTCAAACGCAGATTTTTACTTAGTTGTTACTGCTAAACGGTAAGTTCTTGTATTTTTTTGTTATGCAACAGCGGTCGTCTATATTCAATAAGTGCGCCATACATTATAAAATAGCTTTATTAATGCCAGTTATTATAGTAGAAAACAACATGATGAGGTTTTTAGTATAACAGAAAATCTGTTGTACGTCTATAAGTTGTCTTTGTGAACAGCATCTGTCAAACCAGCTGTAGTAAAATAGGGGTAAAGACTAAGCCCGGTAATGAATAAATTTTTACGTTGCCTATTGTACCATAAATAATTTACAGTCATCTAAAAGAATGTCAAATTACAAATAAACTCTTTCAGCATGCATCCATGTGTATAATTGTACATTTAAAACAATGTGCAATTTTTTTTTTTACATTTCAATATTATATTTAAATACATTGCCGACAGTAAAAAAATCTCGGCTAGTAAAAAAGAATGGTAATCCCAAGCAAATTTTGCTGTTAAAAACAGCAACAAAATTATAAAAAAGCGGATTAGCTTGTTAGTACTTTTTTGTGTTGTTAAGGCACAGTTTATATTTTTATTCGCAATTTTAACACATATTCCTAAGTAAAAAACAGCGGTTTCATTTATTCAGTGTTGTTATTTATAAAAAACCCACTTTATAATGCAGTGGTCTAAAAACGCACGGTATCATCTTGCGTCGATACCAGAAACAAAAGCGTGTTTTTAATAAAAACAGGTAAGGCTATAAAACTACAATAAAATGTACCTTGCAGTATAAAACGGTAATATTATAAAAAATTCACAATACTAAATATTTACTGTTTTACTTTTATTTTACATCGAAACGAAGACTTTATTAGTTGTCGCTTTATTTCATTACAGAAAAAACAAAATCTATAATAAAACGATTGATATGCCCATTTTATACTGGAACCACTCATATCAGATTTTATGGCAATAAGTAAAAAGAATATTTAAACAATTAATAATATCATTAAATATAAAAACGCTAGAAATTTTTTTATATTTTTAATTACAGAGATATTTTATTGCCGTTATTGGCTAAAAATGTCACAAGTATCGAATATTTGCGCCAGAGCATTTTTATGCAGAATGACGTTACATATTAACTACAACTTGCGAGCCTGAAATAATTATTAATTTACGGTTTATTACTGGTATAGTTTTTTTTCTAAAATTTCTGTCAAAAATGACAGTGATTTGAAACATGCCTAATTCCAATAGAATTTTCTAGGTATATTTGTTACCGATTTCATTTAATGTGTTAGGTATATTTGTGAATAACTTTACTCTTTTGATGTACGTCGATACGACTTAAAAAAAAATCTTTTTGCGGGTATTGAACAATTCATAAAATAATGTAACGCTTTCATTATACTAATTACGTTTGCAACATCTTTGTTTAATGCACTGAATATTTTGGGTTAAACATACAAGTTGTTATAAAAATGCAAAAAATTTTGTAAATATCTGCACATATGATATATGCAAAGTTGTTTTTAGATATATAAAACTAAAAAATAGTAACTATTTACGCACAATCTAACAATTTTAAATACAATAAAAAAGGCAAAAAATCCTAATGGTCATTGAAAATTTTGAAGGACTACCCTGAGGTAAACTTGTCATTCATTGGATTTTACAAACGATTTTAAAAAAACATTTAAGTTTTATAAAAAACACAACGCATAAAAAAATTACAAAAGCGGTTGACCGACACTTATACGCATGGTAGACAATTCTGCCGTCACAAAACACACAGCCTTTTTTAGCCGCTAATTGCATGTTACAGGCTCTGAAGCGAATAGGCAGTAATCGAAGCCACTAAAAAAAGAACGCTAATGTTATGTTACAATGTCGCGGTAACATTTTATACAGCAATCACAGTATTTTTTACTGTAAAGTATATCCTTATAATATGTCAGAGTAATTTTTTTTCATATGAATTTTTTTTTGTAATTTGTCTTCGTAGTGTATATCTAGTGTTTGCAATTGTTTTTACAAAAAGTTCCCGTTTTCCGTTCAAAAACAGAAAACTACAAACTTATACCAATATTTGCTATACTTTAAAAAATAGGCATTGAAGCACGATCTTAAATATCAGAACACATCAAAACACGTTTTATTGTAGTAAATTGTAAGTAAAATATGTTAACGTAGTATAACATTGCCGTATGCCAAAATCAAAACGTTAATATTGTATATGCACAGATATTGTCTCTCTATTAGTAATTATATGTATTATACAGATGATATTGGTAAAGTTATATTTTTAAAATTGTGTAGAAAAACACCGCGAAAAATATAAACAAAAAATGGTGTAGAAAGCGCTAGTAAACCACAGCCAAATTTTACAATATTTGTTTTAAAGCCCCCGAAACAATTTCGTAGCTACATGTATTCGGTTTTTTTCGTGCTTACAAGCAACAATTTAACATAAAACTCTGTAAAAAAAATGTTTTTGTAAAGCTTTACCTCTAAAAGATCTTGCAATTTTACAAAGAAAAAAAGAACACTTCAAAAGACAGATTTTAATAAAAGCAAATAAATTTCAGATGTTATGCTTAGGTATAGTCTATTGTTTTATATACTCAAATATTTTTTTTGTTATAATAACAGTTATTAAGGTATTTTTTTGTAGATTTTATACAGATACAGGTATTTTTGGTGATATTTGCTGTTAAACTATTGCGTTTCAAAATAATGCTTGTTTAATGCTACAGCAAAAAACAATTTTTCTTTTATATTAGCAGACCATTCCAATTTTGTTTGTTCATTATTTGACGTGTATTATAATTTTGAAATTGTTTAAAAATGATTATAGACTATAAAACAGCAAAACACATGTTTTTTATGCATATAGATATTTTGAAACGCAACCAAAATGCTACCGTCGTGTTAAGATTACGCTAAATTTAAGACAAGTGCCTTTTATTGATTTACATTTCACCAAAAAAATAAATTGCTCTACAACTGCCAAAAAATAGTTATATATAGTGTTTGTAGTTACAAATCTTTAGCACAAAATTGCATTGACAATAAATCATTTATAAAAAAATACTACAAGTACAACATTTCTTTTAATGAAATTTACAATCGTTATACTATTACGGATTTTTTTTTTTGTTTTATATGTCCATAATAAGACCGATGCAATATATAAAATGATGAAATGCGTGTTATTGCAAAAAAATACGCACATAACATTTTTTTTTCTTGGTAATTTAACTGTTGGGTTTGCACCAGAAAAGACTATAGTGAAATCTCTGCATTCTATGTTAATTAAATTTGACCCGCGGAACCGCGTAAACTTGTAGTTTTATCGCTTTATTGCTACCAAAAGTGTGTATGAATTGATTTACAAGATGTGTGGACAAAGTTAAGGATAAATTGAACATTTATATAAAAATGTAACATTTTTGGTATAAATTGCTGTGTTCGAGAAGTTATATCTCCAGTAGGATAAATGCATAAAATATATATAAGCAGTAACAATGTAAATAAATAGAAGCTCGTTTAATTTATATGGTTTCTACAAAAAAAACAAGCTCAATCGAATTATCCAACACTAATGACGGGGGGTTTTCGTATGTATACTTTTTACGTATATTTTATATAAGCAGTGTAAATTACACAAATATAGTATTTAGAAATTTCTTCTTCGATTTGGCACTGAAAAAAGCGTGTGTAGAAGACACAAATACTTGCAATGTAATGGCCTACGGAACAACAAACCGCAAAACACTTGCATTTTCCATGTCAACGCACTAGTTTATGATTGGTTTTTATTTAAAGTTAAACAATATAAATGAATTATTAATCTAGATTAACTAACGTATATGTTGGTTTTAGAAAGAAAGAATATATATATAAAAAATTTTACTTTAATACATAGGTACCATTTTATATGTTTTTTTTGGCAAATTAAACTAATTCTCAGGCAAGCAGCCTACATCCAAAAAAGCAGTTTTCTAAGAGGAAAAGCATTTCATACATATGCAGTATTCCAAAGAAAACCAACTATTTAATTATTGGATGAGCATATATATATTTGCCGAGGAAAACTTTGTGATTATGTAAACGATCCCGGTTTTGTTTTGTAATTTTCTGTATATGTTTGTGATATCAGTAAACTTTTCATTTACTCTACTAATTGTTATCACGGAAACAACTGAAGGTGCAAGGGTCGTTTAATATACGCAAAAAATTTATAAAATTAGAATACACAGTGGTTTCTGTATATGAAGGTTTTTACTAAAAAAATAAATAAATTGTGTATTCAGTATTTGCGCTCGATACGCATTACACCTACAAATACCTAAAACTAAACAGCACGAAAAAAGATAGATATATACGGCCAAAAACCGTAATTCTGTATACAATAAATTATCTATTTTGTTGTTGTGTGATATTGCATCCAGAGTGCAATAAATGATATTTTGATCTATAATGACTAAGAAAAAATACTGAATCACAATTCAACAACAAAAAATTACGTCTCATAGGTGCACATAATTAGGTTTTTTTACGTGATTTATAAATATTCTTAAATAATAAGTACTTTTTAAAAATAAAAGTTTCTTTATTGGAATTATTAATTGCGTCAGAAGAAACGGAACAAGAGTTTACAAAAAAACAACAAGGTATAAGGTAGGGAAAATCTACATTATTATGTTCATATACTCAAAAAAAATTCATTTGCAATTTTTGATTTAAATATGCAAAAAACTTTTTTGTAAAATTAATAAAAACGTGTCGGCACTTGATCTCTTTACTTGTCAATTAAGGTACAGCAAAGCAATAATGTACAAAAATATATAACTTTTTACCCTTATTTTGTTTAAACTGGTCAATTAGTCTTCGAAAAAAATGTAACTGTAATTTCTTTTAATAAAAATAATTTTTAATATAGTTTTACACGCAAAATGTACGAATAAAAAGTATAAACCCCTAAAAAAACTTAGAGCTACACCGCGACAAATATAGAACATGTTCACTTACCTTGCAAAAAAAAAAAACGCCTGATTTATATGGTACTAATAAAACCTGTATACTCTATCCAAAACTATAACTGTTAAAAAGACTGAAATAAAAGCAACTAAACACCTGTAAAAAACAGTCGTATTTCAAAGATTCATGATGAATGAATTTTATTTTTATCTATCGTTTGAAACAATTTGCTTAAGCGTTTTGCATATAAAAAAAATGTTAGTCTCAGTAAAATCAAATAAGATTTTTCTTTTTGTAATTAGAGTTGTAATGCACCATTATATAGTATTTTTGTTTTTCTCTTTAGCAAATACACATTTTTTGTTTTTTTTTGTGTAAATGTACATATATTTGCAAACTAAACAAAAAATGCAACCTTTGGCTGCTGATTTTTTTTTTTAAGTTCGTTAAAAATTTTTCTGTTTTTTTTTTTGTGCGCAGTAGCTGTTTGGTCTGAACCTATGCGTTTGTAACGTATTGACAAACTACGTGCCGCGCTATCTCATTTTAAGTTCTGACCCGCGAAAACGCTGTATCTGGCGATTTTGAAGCATTTTGTGGTATCAAAATGCTGTCAAAACTGTCTACGATGCATTTATTATGATAAATGCATAATGAGATATAATGTTACATAATTAAAACACTTATAATAATATTAATGTTTAGTTTTATAAAGAATGACTATGTAAATAAATTAGTATCATCTACTTTTTTAATGGCTCCTAAGAAAAGACAAGTTCCAACTAGCTCATCCAACAGTAGCAACATATTTTATATCGTGTTTTGCTAGATTTTTGCAACATACAACAAGCCATCATGTAGCTTTTTTTAGTTCCTATATTTTGAAAACAGTTTGCAGTTACTAAGATCTTAGTTATACTTACAAAAAGCGTATCGTATTCTTTCATGTTTTTCAGCTGCGTTTTATTGGCGTTAACAAAGTTTGAAAGATATTTAAAATCTATATTAATCTAAAGGTCTATCTGTTGTTTACTGCATAACCATTCATAAAAAATAAATTGAAAATTAGCTGAAAAACTAAAAAAAAAAGTAAAGGTCTGTAATCAATCACGCTAACTCAGCTGCACATGCACAGGACCCGACAGACCCGTAAAACAAATCAGGTTGGGTACCAACTTTTTTGCACGGGTTGGGTCGACCCGCAAACCTGGGTATAATAAAACATATACCAGAATTTTAGTTCTATAAGAACTGGTTTGTTAGAATATTATATGACCGCTATATTCACTGTTTATAAAATGTTTCCATTTTTACTTATTTTATACATATAAATTTTGTAAAAATTTAAATGCATATTACTATCGTTTGGCATATGAGTACAGGTTAATTGGGATTTCCCTTTTTAAAAACATTTAAGCACAGTTAACTTTTTACTGATCTTTTTCGTGCTAACTTTTTAAATATGATAACAAAACAACGCAAATTTTTTAACTTAAAATCCGACTTATAAAAGCTTTAAAACATGAACATACAATCTTGTGTTTAAATTATGCGTTTGTTTAATTTCTTTATCATAAATACAAGAGTATTATCTATTACAGTAGATATTTTGCTAAGCGATCGATTAGTAAATTTGAATAAAAAATAAAAAAAATGTTACATGAAAAATTTTTGATTAAAAATAAAAGTTTATAAACGTGGTTTTTCTAATGCAAAACTTATAGTGTATACAAAATACAGGGGTTACTAACTTACTAAAAAAAATCGAGCTACCGCCGTATGCGGTATACTTCCAGTTTCCGGCCTATGAAACATTTTGGTCCTGGCGGTTTACTTTAACAAAATTTTAGTAGACTTATACCGGTTCCGGGATTTTAATCATTATTTCAGGCATTCCGGTTCCGAAATTAGTTTTAACATATAACAGATTTGTACAAAAATATTTGTAACCGAGTTAATGTAATGAAGTCACGCCCTTTTTATTTTTTCTGTCGGAATTTTTTCGAACCCAATCAATAAACAGAAAGCTATGAAAAAAGATAAGTTATAACACATATAAAAATATAAAATGTGTATACATATAAACAACATGGTAAAGTTTAAATCTCTCTGTGATATAGCAGGTAATTTATTTTATCACAGTTTTTGTAGTTTTATTAAAAAGCAAAATAAGGTATACATTTTTCTAGTCAATGCTTACAAGGAAAGTTTAGTCTACGAGTTTGTATGTTAGTATCACGATATAATTAAAGGCAAGTTCTTTTTATGCGTGTGTGAAAAGCTGAAGCTTTGTGCTTTTTTTGTTTTATATGATATTATTTGATAAATCCGTATCACCAGTAATGATTGTACTGAGAACTAAAAAGTTGACATACGCAAGAACAAGGCATCAGTAAAAATCGTCACAAAAACTTATTAATATGTCTGCGTAGTACGAGTCTCTGTTTAAGTATGTGGATACGGATATGTCAAGGAACCCAGTACTGCAGACCTGTAGTTTTTTTTTATTACAACTAGTCGATGTAAAAACAAGTACATAGCAATTTAAAACTTAATATTGTAATCCTTTTTATAATAATGATATTTAAAGTAGCGATTTATTTTTAAACAGCATGATTTGCAAGTTTTGATATTAATGCGCGTCTTTAACCCGCAATGATGTATAATTTTTGTATTTAACTGCTTAATTCGTATGTCTTATACTCATTGAAGAAAATTTTATTTGTATTAAAGTAAAATAAAATGGCGCAAAAAAATTTAGCAAGAACTTTGCGGGATACAAGTTGTCTATTATCTCATTCTAAGTTGTTTTTTAGTGGACTTATATACATATTTTAGATTGCTGTAACCATACAAATAATATTTACATAATGTAATAATATAACTCGACTCACACTTACAGAGTACACAGCAATGCGTGTAAGTCGTCAAAATTGCGTATTTGTTTTTTTTTGTTGCATTTACGAACCACTAAGATTGAATTTTTCTTTGGAGCTACAATAAAAATAAGAAAATTGCTTTTTTGAAATGTATAATGTAGCTATGGGCATGTTCAAGTTTTTCATTTGTAAACGTGTCCTGCTTGTTATGCACATATCCCCAAACATCAATGCAGCATGCAAAGCCCTGTACAGCTCAATAGCTGCACAGATAGATATTTTGCAACTATGTTTTTAGAAATATTTGTCAATCACTATTTGCGTTTCTCAAAAAGCCTTTTGGAAAAGAAGTTAAATTTTTCTTTACTATGATACGATTGCAACCCGCAACCCGCAAACTGCGAAATGCACACAACTAGCTATATATTTATAACTGATATATTTTTATACAAGATGTGTTAGTTTGAGCTAAATTAAAACAATACAAAAAATTGCTTTCAAAAAAATATAAAAAACTAGGAGTAACATAGGTGGCTTTATAGATTAAATACATTGCTAGGCTATGTCCATGCCTGCAAAACCATAAAGTGTGACGTAAGTATGTGTTTCTGTACGTATAACTTTCACATCTTAGCTAGACTGTACGATATTCTTTATTTAACAAATAATTTATTTGTAAGTTGGATACGAATCTTTCTCTTTGTGCGTATTTTACTAATTTACCCCATATTATCGTAGTTCAAACACAAAAAAAAAAGTAATATATACTTGTTCTCATAACAAATAAAACCCAAAAAAATTTTTTACTATATAAAAGTAAACCCTTTTTTTATATGATACAAAAAAAAACTCAAGTGAAAAATTGTGTTAATACTTTGTAGTTGCTTTAAAAATGTTATGAAAGGTCTAAAAACTACTTGTAAAAGATTTATCGATTTAAAATAAGTTTATTGATTTGTATGATTTTCGATCATGGCTTTTATAATGCAATTTATGAACAGTTTTTGTCCACGTAAAAAACAAAAAAACGAGAGTTGATTTAAGGGTGTTTCCATTTTTCGGGTAATCCGGACCCGGAATAAAATACAATAAGCATGTGCTTCAAAATAAATGCATCTAACCTTTATTTCAGTTCGAGGTAGCTTTAAAAACAGGCGAAGCAATATTTGGATAGAAAATTGACGGTAAAATTTCTATTGCAAAACATGATCTGGTATTTCTATTTTTTTATATACGTGAAATCTTAACATTTATCACCCAAATCACAGGTATTCTATAACCAGTTGCTCATTTGCAAAAAACTAAAATACCAATCAAGAATTGAATGGCTCTTTTTAGCTATGTTTATATTTCTTTATTGTAAAAATACAAGGAAAAGGGTTTTTATTATTTAACCTGTCATGTCCAGTATTTTTTGTTAGTTTGACTAATTCCAGAATTTTTGTTTACGATTTAAGAAGAAAAAAGAACAACGCTAAGCATGGCATACGCATCAACTGGTATTTTATACAAACACTTGTTATTTATGAATAAACTTTTTTTTGGTTAATTAACATTCTTCTGCTTTGACACTGGTTAGCCGTTTGCGCAAATTATGCGAAACATGGCATAAAAAACTGTGACTAACATTACGTATGTTTTAAATTTTTTATTATCTTTTTTTTTGACCTCGTTTTTATAATCCTCCATATTTGAGATGCGTCGTAATGAGAGCGTTTTTTTTTATAGGCAAAAATACATAATACAAAACTTAGAATTGAATTTTTGCTAAAACACAAAAACTTCTTTGCCAAAAACAACAGGAATGTAAAAAAAAACTAGTAGATGCACAAGGGGTCGTTTAAAATAGAACGATTTTCGCGATAAAAAAAATTAAAAAATAAAAAATAAATATCGCAGAAGAGAAACAGGCATGGTCAGTAAGTTTATCAGTGATTTTTTAGACACAATTTACATGGTGTTCTTAAGGAAGTTGATGATTTTGTTTTTTTTTAGTAAAAATACACAAATGCTGTTGTGGCAGAACGACAAATCTTTTGCATTCATAAACAAAAAAGAAAGGTATACAAAATGCATAATTACTGTAAAATTTAACCATTTTTCCCTAGCCTTTCTTGTATTTTTCTTCTCAGTTGTTCTTCTTAGTATATACAACTGGAATGTTGACTTCATCTCATATTTTTTTTGATATATGCTATATTTTTTAAAATCAAAAAAGTAGATGTATAAAGCTACTCAATAACAAAGAACGTTAGTAACATTAATACACAATATTTACTTTTTAAAATAATAAGGTAAAGCATTCGCGGTGGGCTCTGTTAAATTACGGGCACGATATACTTCCATTCAATTGATGGTTGATGTATTGATTTTAACCCGCAAATTTGCAACTTATGGCGTATGAGGGTTGAAAATGCACGTTTGCGAAAAATTTAAGTAATTTTTTAAAGAACTAAATTTTTCATAGGGGCAAAAATTACCAGTGTAGGAGTTGACGGCCTGACAGGATTTGCATACTGTTGACGGCTGGTGATTGTAAATTGTGTTTAATGCTACGGTTAGGTTTGCATGATACAAGTTGCCTTCTGCAGGCCGTTATATATAAGTAAAGACTTTGCACAGAGATTTTTGATATAAACTCTTTAAGGGAAAATGCTATAAAAGTTTTTGATGTTGACGCGCGACGAGCTTTTGCGTCAATCTGTGCTGTTTTTAAGACCCAGTTCTAGTTGTTACTTGTTTCCTGCAAAGAAAAGTTTCTTTTTAGTTTTCTTTTGTTCACAAAGGAAATCTAATTAATTAAATAAAAAACGTTTATCTAACGCTGCTATGTATTTATTTTCTGATTTTCAATGATGACCAGTATTTTTTGCTCTGTGTTTTTTGTTGCCCTTGTAACCATATATTACGACTAAAACTTTTATGTTTATTTGTCATAGTAGTTGACGGTTTTGGAAACTGTACTGTACTGATTCTGTGTAAAAACGATTTAAAATATGGCGTACAAATTACCCGTATTTGTTTATTTGTTGAGTTTTTTTGCTTTTTTACCTACGGTAACTGTGGCATTTGTACACACAAACAATTGTCTATAAGCAAATGCAGAAAAAAATATGTCGAACATACTATTGCAGTAACCTGGCTGTTTTCAAAAATGAAACAGTTAATGTCTTTTTTTTATTATGTAACAATTTTTTTTTGCTTATTATTGCTTGCTTCATTTCATGCGAATTAGACACCCTCTTTCTTTTTGCGCGTACAAAAGACTTGAGAATGTACAAGTTAGCACCAGAATATTATTATATTGATCATTTTTTTGCACACATAAAAAGATTTCGCTATTCATTATTTATCTGTGTTTCCCAAACATAAATGTTAAACTTTTATAACTACTATTTCTTAATATTCGCATCTAGCAAATGGTCATAAGTTTCTTAGTGAAAGTCATCTGGAGATGCAAACTGTCAAACCGCATGACAGAACTATAAAAACTGTAAAATATTTTATATAGAATAAAAAAAAATCTAATAGCATGAGCGCTAATAATAAACCTTCTTTTAAGTAAACGTAACACGGCACAGTATTAGCACGACCACGTGCACGCAACATGTCCATGGTTGCAAGATTTGCAGAGTTTGCACATTATTTGAATTTCTGTGTGTAGTCAGTCTTTACTTGTAAAAAACAACAGAAATGCATCTACAAATAATAAAATACTTTTTTACAAATATTTTTAGTACAACGATGAAGTTTGTAACGGTAAAAGCAGAATAGAAGGGAGCATTTTTTTACGCTCGTTATGACTACTTTTTTGATACATAAATGTTTTGCCAATGGCAAAAATTGTATAAGAATTTTTTGCGCGCATTTCTTAACAAAAGCAAAGGCTTAGGCCTAGGTCTTATTAAGGCATTTAGTGCAAGTACTAGCAAAAAAAACAGATTACAAGTTTACAGGGTATAGGTTTATAAAATCGTTTTTATACAAACGTCTAGAAGTTTTGCGTAATAAATATAGTATTTGACAACCAGAATAAAAGAAGTTGCATTTCAAAAGCACAAAAATACATATTTTATAAAATTAAGAATAAAAATTTACACAAACTTGGATGATGAACGCAAAAAAGAGCTTGTCGTATATTAAAAATAAAAAGTCCATTTACTCATGTTTTATTTTTTCGAGACACTTGTCATATATTTGACTCTAGTTTACTTTAAGCTTGATCGTACACGAACAGATATTTGTCTGAAAAAAGGCATGTTGTAAATAAATCTTCTTGTTTATAACAATACAACTGGCCACTGAAGTATCAGTATATGCAAACAAGTGAACGGATTGCCTTGTAATTAGTCAAACCTAGGTATTAACAAGTCGATGCGATACGTCCAATGTTTTTATGACGTAACAAGAAATACAAAAAATATACATTTAAGTGCTGGAGTAGTGTGTTTTTTGTATTAAAAAATAACATTTGTAAGAAAATTATTTTTGTGAGATTATGGCAAGGAATGTATGTTTGCTTGCTGTAAAGACTAGATGTCGAACAGCAAATGAAAAAAATTTTAATTCCAGGAGGAATAAACCATATACTTAGTCAATACCAAAAAATATTTTCGGTATAAGAAAATCATTTGCACATAAATCATACAAGCCACGCAATAATATTAGCATCTACGCGTTGTAGTACTTTACTCTCATAGTTTAACATTAAAGTAAACAAGTAGACAAAAAATTTATATATAAAGCTAAGATCTAATTTTACAATTCATCTTAAATCAGCATGCTTGTAAACGACATGATAAATTAACATATTTCTAACATAATGGGAATAAACACTTCTTGTGCTTTTTGTTCATTAATAATGTCAATGTACAACCAGATCCCGAAGCGTTGCAATAGACAGCACTTCAAAATTTTTTTACTACACGACAAAACCCTAGGGCATTAAATTTGGGGTTTTATTTTTATATTGTTTCATATACGTACAATTGTAAACGTATGCACCTACAAACTATAAATATCAAGACTTCATAACCGCGTTTTCCGTTATATTAAAAAACTAGATGTAATTTTTTCAAAAATATACGAGCAAGTATAGTCATACATGTAGTTGATCCTGTGAAAATACTTTATTCAATTTTTGTAGCATAAAGAGTAAATATTATTTTTTCATGCTCATACTGGCTGCCGTTTACAGTTTATGATAGTTGAATCTATGTGATATTCGCACTCATTAGCTAACATCGTCTTTCTAGGTTCTACTTAAATTTTTCATGTATATTGGCAATGATGTTGGTTTGCTTTAAGGTTTTCTTTGGTGTGTCGATGTTCATCCGGCTTTTTTTTTCTTCGTGAACATTGCAAATACAATAAACGTAAAACAAACTTTTTAATTTTTTTTTTGTTTTAAAATGCGCCATGCTTTGTTTACAATTTGTTATAGTTTGTTAGTCAATCAGCTGCACAGAAAAAATCCTAGCGTTTTTTTAACTTGTATTTTGGTATTTTACAGCTTTGCAAGGGCATTACTGTGTTTTTACTTGTTTGCACTATACTAAAATTTGTTATTACGCATAAAAAACATCAATGTAGCCTTTTTTTCGCAACCTTATTTTGTATATAACAGCTGTTTTTATAAAGATATAACATTTTGCAGAACGTCTGTGCTTAAATACAATTAGTTTTTGTCGTAAAGGCTGTTATACATTTTAAGTAGAGTTTGCACTTTAAAAATATTTTTAAGAACTTTTTAAGTGTGTTGACTTTTATTACCATTTTGTTTTCTACATATATTACTTTTTTTTAATATTTTGGTCATGTGTTGTTTTTTAGAGTTTTGTTCAATACTTTTTTGTGTTTTTAATAACCCAAAAAACAAGAAAACGCCGCGTATTATTTAATTTGTAAGATTGACAGCATCGCATAATTATGTGTAATTTTTTCAGTAAGGGTGGCCGCAATTAACCACTAGTAGAAATTATGTGTGCCGGATATGTAATTTTAGTTCTGTGATGGCAGCTTAGCAAATAAAATAGTATATTTTGTATTATATATACTCGGCGCTGTATTTTGTCGCGAATGCATTTAAACATGTTTCTTTGTACTTTACTACTATTGTAAATTTAGTAAATTCAAAAATACAATATACTACTGTCTTTTTAATATACTAACATTTGTAGGCTTACCATTTGCATGTTTTTTATATTATACCATACATTTATGTTTTTTTAAACTAAAAAAACATAATTACATTTGTAATATCAGTTCAAAAAATACAACAAAGATGCATTTTTTTTAAACAGTAAACAACATTTATACATAAAAGCAAGTGTGATTGCTATTTGTGTATCTTTTTGCGCAAAATTACTTTTTTTCAATAAGTAAACCAAAAATATTCTACGTTTTTATGTTTTATGACTACGTAAAAGACGCATTTTTACAATTTTGATTTAAACAGACTACTTATTCGTGCGTGAGTATATTGAGGTAAAAGTAAAAAATACTTTTTAATTTTTTTTTTGTATAAATAGCAAATGTAAAAATACTCGGAATATTGTAAGAAAAACTGTTTTCAACTGTGTTTTATGTATTTGTAACATATTAAATAATCTTTTATTTACAATTTACAAATTAAAACAACATACTTCGTTTGACAACTGTTTTAATGTCATATACAACACATCTTAAAATGGCCTTGATGTTTGTAAAAAAACGGGCCTTAGAAGATAACTTTTAGTAGTTGCTGGCATTTTTTTTCCTCGTCACATCAAAATATGATCGTTTTTTTTGTCCATCTTTATTAACAAAACTTCGTCTTTATAGGATATTGTATCTATCCTTTTATTGTTACCAAAATATCACAATTAATCTAGAAGGAGCGTCATTAATTTTTCTCATATATTCAACTGTTAAGTCAGGGCTGTAATAGAAACAAACAGTTTTAAAAAATTTTGGTTCCGTCAAATATATTAATTAAATGATTACGGAAGAAAAAATTCATTAATTGAAGTGTTTTTGGGCTTAAAAATTTTAAAAAAAACTTTAGAAAGGGCTTTATGGGCGCAATTTTTTTTTTCTGTATATTTCTCACATTTTTTCAAATACTTGTAAAGGCGTTTTTTTTTTATTTATCAAAATGTAGTTGATTTTTATAAACATACAAAATGTCATTGCAAGGCCTTCTTATAAAGGTTAATTTACGATTTTCAAAACAAATATATAGAATAGCTTTTACAACAATATTTGTTTCGAAGACTACGCTACAATACAACACATTTCCACTTGCATGTGCTTTAATAACAGGCGTCAGATATCATGTTCATCCGCATTTACCGAAAGGCGCAAGTTCAAATTAGTTGTAGTATGTTTAACAATAAATTACAACAATAAAAAATAAAAACTGCGTCTGGTTTAGAACGCATGCGTCAAACGCCGGGTATACAGATACACGATTAAAAATTAACAAAAATGGGATTTTCTTTTTTTTAGATAAGGATTATGTACTTTGCGTAATTTGACCTATAAAAAACGTGTTTTTATTAAATAAATTAATAAAAACTTTTACCATACAATACGTTGTTTAATTGCACACAACATCGCCTTGCAATCATGTTTTTATAGAAAAGAGCAATATATCAAGTTTTTTGCCCCGGGAAATTTATTACAGACAAATCACTAACTAAGATAGCACAGGCTGGGTATGTTTAGCCAACGAACGATACTGCAATAGTGCTTATCATAAGAAATTATAATTTTTATTTAAAGCAGTCTTGAAGTAATTTTGTAACCATTGTATAGAAAAAAATTTGAAAAAGTCTAGAAAAAACTAAACACAGAAGTTTCGCTGGAATTTAGTGCTATTTATGTGCAATATTAAACCCAAATTGCATCGTTTTGTTCACAATATTTAGGTTTTTTCTTTTATCGGGGGTAAATGATGCGCAAAAAATACAATTATGTAAGTAAAAAGTTGCGCATATGAGCAACTGATCAGAGCTGTACAATATGTACTAAAATTGCATATTTTTTCTAGTAAGTTTTTTTATATGGTTCTATTGCAGTTATTTTTGTTTTGATGCGTCAGAAACGCAAGATGCAACTGAACATAATGATAAGGTAATGGTTGTATGTTTACATAAAAACCCGTTGTTATTGCCCAACTATTTTAATACAATTTCCTCTCGTTGAGTCTCATTTCTACAAAAGAAAGTTTTTTATCTTTTACATTATTAACCACAGATTTTTGAAGAATAAAATTTACAGAAAAATAACAATTATAAAATAAAAAAAAAGATATATCCAAATTTTATTTACACTAGTTCGGTAAATAGAGAATATTTTTAAATACTTGATAAACTATTCATATTTGAAAAGGTTTATCTTTTACGTTTTAAAACACTGTTTTTTATAGTAATTTTGATCTATGTCGTGAATACTGATTCCTTGTGTGCACTGACCTATCAAAGCACTGTAAACATATAGTTTAACATAAAGACTTCATCCCCGGGTACCCGGGTAACTACCAAAACAAAGCAAGTTTTTTTACTCTGGTTTTTGTGCGTGTTAATCGTGGTTTTTACGGATAAAGACATTTTAAAGCGTAATATATACAGTTCGTTGTTTTTTTGTGTCAAAGACGTTTCCATCTTAATACTCTGGCGTAGAAAAGATGTTTGTATTTTTTAAACTTGTTAATAATTTTAAATATACAAAAAATATAGTGTAAAAAACGTAAACTTGTATAAGGTACAGGATTTTTATTGTTTGTAAATAATTTCTTGTAAAAAATTACAGTTATTAAACCAATTAAGAAAAATTACTATGACATTATTTTTTTTGTTTATTGCTGTGCAAAAAAAGCTTATTACAACGTCAGAAAGCCACAAGCAAAACAGATATGACTCACGAATTTTTAGGATTGCTTTTTCCGTGTTTGTGACGGGTATAGATACAAATCTACGATACATAATTGTATTTCGTATTAATTTAAATTGTTTTTTAAAGAGCAAAAAAATTCTATTAGGCGCGCAGGGAGGCTAGGGCTTACCTAAAGGGTTCTTTTTTTTGACTTTTGACGACAAAAGCGATGAGATTATGTATCATTTAAACAGCTTAATTTGTGATTTTGTTGCTACTTAATATCTTACATGTTAGGTAGAATAAATCGCTACTATTTCTTTATGTATTTTTGTAGGAGGCCTCGTTATTATAAAAAAAAAAATGTTTGGGTCGGTTTATCAAATTTCGACTAACGGCTACGTTCCTGATTGTCTTGTATTTTTAGGCTTTTTTCTACTATTATGATGTATGAAAATATTATTGCAAATCTAAATTTGTTTATATTTTTGCTAAAAAAAAACCTCTTAGTCGGATTTTTACAAAAAATCAATTTTTATGGCACTATGTACTACATCTTCTGTTTGTTTTTTTAAATGGTACAGTTTGTAATCAGTTTTTTGATATTGTAATATTAAAGGCTACAATATAGTCCAATTTGCAATTTTTTATAATTCCTGTAATTAAATTATAAATAACAGGTTTATACATTGAAACAACATAAAGTTGTCTTGGAATATCATAATAATTTACCTTACTAAAAACTCATAAAAAAAAATTATGCAATTTTTATTGTCATACATTAAGATTTTGCATAATTTACGACATTTTTTTTTGGAATCATTTCTTTGTACAAAAAAACACTACTAATAAATGATCAAATGCTAATTTTAACGTTTATTTTTTTTTTACACCTAAGATCTACGGACAAAAATTGTGTACACGCAAAAAAAATACATATCATTAGTTTTCTTGCAGCAAAAAGTAGTTGTAAACAACCTTTTTATAGATTTGTAGGTAAAAATAAAACTCTTAAATAAGTGCGAACTTTTTTGTTCTTAAACAATATTAGCAGATGGTTTATCATCGGTTATTACAATTTAGTAGCTATATATATTTGCGTGTATGGTTTCGTGTTTTGGATGTTTTCTTATGTGTTAATACTGTAAAAATATAACTAAATTATAGGTTTTACATACTTTATGGTATTTATTAACTGATAAAAAAAAACTATATTATGTCTTATAGGGTATAAAAACAAAAAATAACAAAATCGAAAACAAAACTGTAAAAAAATCAAATTAATCTGACTTAATAAATTTACAAAAATTCCAATTCTATATTGCATGTTTATTACCAGAGTTTTTTTAAAAAAAAATATCTAACAAAATTATGATGCATAAAAAACGTCAGAAAACAATTTAAACAATATTTCATCATAAATTAACTTAGTGTATGCGTGTTCTAAGATTAAATGTAAAAAACCAACTATCTAAATGTTGTAAATAGAGGTAGTCTTATATTTACAAAACGTCATTGCAAATAGTGATTTTAACAAAGGTAAAGCATTTTTTACTTTAACGCAACATTCATCTTTTTAAAAATAAATTTAATCGGTGTTTGTTTTTTTTTTTAATTTTTGATTGTTTAAAAATAGCTATACGGCGAAAAAAAACATCTGAGAAATTGCCGGCTTGATTTTGCGTACTTTTTAATACTATTTTGATGCATAAAAAACATTTTTAGAAGCACAAAAAAGTAGAAAAAACCGGGTATATCCCCGGGTATTTGATTTTTCGCCTTTTTTCCCCCAAGGACAATCTCGGGGAATTGGAGACCCTAGTTCAACGTTACCTATAAGAAAATACGTTTTAAAATTTGCGTTAGATGTAAAAAAACTTTAATAGTTTTTTATGTTTTTTTTGCTATTTTTTCAGACCTATTTTCGCTTGATCCCGATTTTATTTTAGCAGTAATATGTTATAGGAAACTAACTACACAACAAAAAAAATTAGTTTACTTAAAAGACAAAAATAAACTGTAAGGTATATTTTTAACACTTATAAGTTTTAACAAGCGTCGTCAACTTTCTAAAAAAAAATATAACGTATGTAATGCTATTTACAATATTTTATTATTGTTTTGTAGTTCAAAAATTCTTTGCGTTCATATAAAGTTGTTTTTACACGTATATTGTAAACAAACAGTGGTTTAATGCTAGAGTAGTAATATTAGAACATAAAACCTTTTCTCCAAAAAAAATAAAAAAATCTGGGGATGCTTTGCCCTCTTTCGATAAGTTTACAACGGCTAATATATTTTTTTTTATATTTAGTAAAGAAAAAACTAGCAAAAGGCCTTATTTGTGTCTATTAAATGTTTTTTCTATCGGTTTGCAAACTTTGTAAATGCATATTATTTGCGAACCGTGTTTTCAGGAAGCTACTAAGGGTCGATTTTTTTTATAATAACACCTAATAAGGCTGAAGAAAACATTTTTCCTCGATGCATTTTTAAGACACAAGCACAATAAAATATTGACAAAAATACCCTGATTTTTATAAATATATGTAAAAAAAACTTGCAAATTTGCCAATATATTGGTCATATCTTGTAAAAAAAATTTTTTGAGGTTTTTGCATTATTGATTGTATACAATAAAAGTTAACTAAGGAAGAAGAAAAGCAAAATATGAGAATCAAACAATAACATGCTGTCATTAGACGTTATTTTTTATACGTTGCATTTTACATAAACTAGTTACAAAAAATTGCTTAATGCAGATAAAAAAAAACTAGTCGATGAAAACAAAATTTTTAATAAATCACGGCGTATTTTATAATAAGGTAGTAATTAGAGTGTATACAACAATAGAAAACTGTTGGCAATAAATTATGTAAAAGCCTTTTTGATTTCTTACCGGTTGCAAGAACCCTTACATTAAAATGCAAATTTTCTAAGAATAATTTATATGACGAGTTGCAAACAATTATTTGTGAAAAAAACAAAAAAGTGTTTAATTATAAAATGTCGGTATAACCCGCTTTTTTTATACTTTGAACCTTAAAAAACAAGATTGGAATGTTTTAAAGGCACAGGCTATGTACGTAAAAGCAACTACATTGAAAATAACAATGTTTGCGGTCGCAAAAGGATTTTACTAGCAGTTTTTTAGTTTCCTGCATGGATTGATTGGTTTAAAATATAATTTACAAGAAAGAACGCTTTGTAATTTTGTACTGAGCTGAATTATAAGAGTCTATAGTTGTTTGTGTGATGCATAGAGACGTATTTTGGCTACTTAAACTGTATATGAGCGCAACGATGTATTTAAAACTCATATTTGGAAATTATATACTAGAAAAGACATTTTTTTTATACGGCCTTAAAAGACACTAAATGGTCCTACATACACAATATATGTGTAAACGCATACGAAAAAAATTAAATAACGGGCATTTTTTGCAGTAAAAGTATGCATGACGGTTTTTTTTATAAAATTAATTTTACCGTGCTTGCACTGTTTTAGTGCTATTTCACTTGTTATAAAACACAAAAAAAAAAGTTTACAAATTAATCGTGTGTGTGAGTAAAAACAACAAATTTTAACGTAAACAAGAAAAGCTCTGAATCAATACTTGCTAACGCTTAATTTTGTTAGACGAAAAATCATATTGAATATAATAATTTGTGTTACGTTGGTATTTTTGTGCATTTTTAATGTAAAATAAGTCCAAGCAACTTATTAAAAGATAAATTATTACAGCTTTGACGTGCATTTTGTACAATTTAGACCATGAAAAACTACCCTGTATATCCTATCTTTTTAAACAACTATTAATATATACAAAAAAGATATCTTATAACAACAAATCTGTAACAATGACTAATGTTTTGCAATTAGCCTTGAGTACAAGCTTTTTTAGCATTTTTATATCTAAGCTAAACAAAAAAGATGTAATTATAAATAAGGTAGAAAAAAACAAAAGATTTATACAGTTTTGAAGGTAAGAGAGGCAGAATCTATAAAAAAATGTATACACAGCAGTCAGAAATATAGGGTTGTTTTTTTTTTTTTTTTGGTTTGCTTCTTTATCTGCATTTGTATGTGCGAAAAAATGCTAAGCAAAATATCGTATGTAACTATTTGCAGAAACTCAATAAAAATATATTAGCATAAGTTTTTTTCCGCGCAAAAAAGTGTGCTTTTTTATAGTAAAAACAAAGTTCTTAAATTAATGACTTAATAAGTATTAGTAGCGTTGTTCTTACATAGTTTTTTACGAATTACTATTTTATTTGGTTTGTGTTGCGTTGTTTTTTTTTGATATTTTTTGTTTTTATCGTTGCGGAATATAAGAATGAAGACAAACGCATACGATTTTTTTTTTTTTAACGCAAAAACAAATAAAAATACACCAGCGGTTTATATAAGCAACGCATATTAAAAATAAATTTCTCGACATAATAAAATCCTTTTTTTACATAAAAAAAGTTTTTTTTTTTTTTTTTATACCACAAGTAAAACAAAATACAAACTTGGTTTGCCCATTGCAACTATGCAAACCGTCTAACGTAGACACAGTAAATTTAATGTAGACATATGCACAAGTTTATACATGACAAATTTAAAAATCGTTATCTTTTACTTTACATTGTAAAAACATGAGTGGTGTTTTGAAATGCGGCATTTTTTCTGCAAAACTACAAAAAAAATATCGTTATAACTAATTTTTTTGCACATCCTTACGTAAAAAAGTGCGAAGTTGATCTATGGGGTTGTAAAACAGGTGTTTAAAAAAATGGTAAATACGATAAGTTTTATGTTCAGCTTGCGTTTGTACATAAAAAACTATTTTTTGTTGTTATACTAGTGACGCAAGTTGTTGTAAAAGCATTTATGCAAATATATCAGTTTCAAATAAACTTTTTAAAAAAAATATAAAATTTTATGAAAGTATGTCCTTAAAAATCTGCTTGTATTCTGCTTCGTTTACAACCTATGTATAATTTAAAAAATACTACAGTAACTTCTAAAGTTTTCTAAACACCTTTTACAAATTCTACAATTTTTTTTGCATTTTTTTAACGTAAAAAAAATAGACCCCCTAGAAAAAAAATTTAGATATTACTACTGTATATAACCTAATTTTATGTATAAAAAAAACCGACTAAGTGCACTTAAGACGCAGAATTTACATACATAGTTGATCACATTTTTGTACAAATGTTTGACTGGTTCCCATTCCCATTCGCTTTTGCTTTTTTTCCGAAAAGTTAATTTATAACAATGCAATAAGTGGTCAGCTGTAAGAGGGCATTCAACTTTACCCGATAGTTTTTATTTACTATAAAATTTTGCTTTGTCTATCTTTCTTTGTTTTCGCAAATTCTTTATCTTTAAACACTAAAGTTAAGTCACAGAAATACGTATCGTATAGGTATTTGCATTCACTAAAGAAATGTAATTTTTTTATATGTATAAGAAAGTGTTTTTATAGGTTAACCATAACTAAAAACTGCTTTTAAAATTCACTTTGTGCGAATGATATAAAAAATCTTTTATAACGGTTAGTTCACTAATTAAGACTGTTCATAGTAGATGGGTTTATCGCAAATACATCAAAGTATTCTTCTTTTTTATTAGAGCTCATAAAACTGAGACCCTGCAACATATCAATGTATGTTTGTTTAACTTCTACCTATTGTTTATTTTATTTTGCAGACAAAAATTACCTAAAAACCTATTTTTAAAGCATGTTTATGTGTATACGAACATATCTGAGAAAATAAAATTGATAATAAAGCCCTTATGCAATACTTTCTCTAACGAACATGCAAATAAATATTAGTGCAATTTTTATAGCTGGTGAATAGCAAAAAAAACGCAAACAGCTAGTTGCGTACAAAAAACGTTACATAAAAAAAGTTGTGTATTTTACGGTCGTAACCGACATATAAATTTTTCTGACGTACTTACTCATATTATGTTTGTCTTTTAGCAAAAGTGATAACGTGTATGTTGGTTTTTTTACAAACTGGAATTTTAATAGTACGCATGTATAATATACTTTTCTTTCTGCCAACTAAAACACTATAAATTGACAATATTATGTAAATTTTACAGATTTAATGTCAAACTAATAAAAATGTACAAAAAAAATTTGTAAAAATTGATTTTTATTATAATAACAGCTACTTACGTTTGCAACACAACAAAATAACCTATAAAGTTTTTTTAATGCACACCTCAGATGTGCATACCAAACGCAAAGCGTTTGGTAGGTGGGCATGGTACATTTTTATATATAATGTATTTTTTTAGTATAAAATAGACATGTCAATAAACAAAATGATAAAAAACGAACAAAAATGACACCTTGCACGCGGAAATACCAGTAAAGTTATGCTTTTTGTACATGCAACGTCTCGACATTTTTGATAATTTTTGCTATGTTTTTTTTGTTTAATATATTTTTTTTTATGCTGAAAATTTAATTTGCGTTTCATCAAAAAAATGCTTTTATTTTGTATTTGTCATGTTTGACTTGCTTTGTTTTCTGCATAAGGCTACGGAAATTTTTTACTTGTTATTTTTGGCAAATTTATGGTTTGAAACAAAAACAAATCTTGGCCTCGTTTTTTTACTCACATATGAAAATTTATATACTTTTACCTGCGCATAAAATGCAAACGTTTCTGTAAATTACAAAAAAAACAGCCTTGTTTCGTAAGCAACAAACATGAACGAGTCGCCTCGACATGCATTACATATAAGGTGCAAATATGCATATCAATAACATATTTATTGTAAAAATTGATTTTATAAAGAACTTGACTCTAACAATATAAATCCTATGATCAACAAACTGATTAAAAACACAAAAATGCAAATAAATTACAAATAAAATAACAAGATTAATTCTGTTTGATACGCTTGGTTTTTTTACGTATATTGCTGTATTTTAAAATACCACAATGCTGCGATCAGCATTAAAGCCAACTAAGACTGATTCTTCCTTTGCCAAAAGAGCTTGAATAATCTAATTTATTTATCTTAGATTTCAAAAATCCACAACAGGATCAAAATTTCTGTGACTAAGTAAAACATTTAAAATACTACTATGCAAAATCTATTATAAAATCTTTCCAGAAATAAGATACGAGAAAGGGCTTAGATTTGCATCAGTTTTAAATTTAACTTAAAAAATTCTTTTAGAGAATAAAAAACGGAAAATATAAAAAAACAAGTAAAGATGCAAAACACTTAATCTATGAATTTTTAATAAGAATAAAAAATTTATTTTATCATTTTGCTAATTTGTATAACAATGCACTCCCGAATAGTAATCTGCAATTTTTTATCTATAAATGTATTTTTATAAAAACAGAGTATCCTTTTGTTCGCATTATCTCGGTCTACTAGAATTACTACAATATCGCTTGTATATTTGATTAATAACCCTTACTTAAATTTTGAAAATCTGTTACATGTCAGTAAAAACATGGCAAACATACAAAACATGTGCACACAAAAACAACAATGACATGTAAACACGACCAAAAAAAAAGCTTGATATTATTTTTTGCTTTCATAATGTAGCAAAATTTTATTAATAGCGATATAACATATATATAATTTTGTATTTGTTGGTTTGTTGTAAACCAACGGGAAAAACTGCTGGTATAGAATGTAAAAGGCAAATGGTGTAGTTTATTGTAGCTTAGTGTTTTTCCTAGTTTGTTTGGCATAAATTATAGTAGAATAAACATGTTTAATATTTATTTAAACACATAAATTTTTATTTTACTGTTTTTATTAAACAAACTAGTTTATGTTTATCAACAATGACTTTTTACAAAATGTTTGTATTTTTATATTAGCAAAAATCAGTTTTTGTAATGTTTGAGTTATTCTGCACCATCAGTGCAAATATGTATGCATTTATAACATCGAAGTTTTTTATTATCAAAAACTTATATATCACTTGTAAATAGTTTCAGTTTGATGAAATAGCCACTAGTCAGCTGGCATGCAAAATTTTTCCTTATATAATCGTAAAAGAAAAGCACGCAATGCAAATAAAATGCGCAAAAGATAGCACATCTGTACTTTTTTGCTGTTGGTAAGAACGCGATACGCAGGTTTGTAGGTTTAATTTAGTTTTTTTATGCTAAGCTCTAAGTTCTGACACTTGCCTTCCTGTTGTGCTAACATAAATTTGGGTTTCTTTTATATCTAGGCTATTGTTATAGGGGTTAAAAACTCGATGTCATTATAACTGTACACGTAGAACATGCGCAGTTTTTAAAGTTATTGGTTGTTTCGCAGTTACAGTTATATGTATTTTTTTACTATAATGTTTATTTCTAAGCCTTTATTTAAACCAGTAAAAATCAATGAACAAAATTTTATATATAGGCTTTATACGTAGTTTTTATACATTACTTTTATAATGTATTTTATGATTGATTGCCTAACTATGACAGTATTTTGATAAACAAAGTGGCAGCAAAAAAAAGATTTTTCTAACACAAGCTACATTATTGGCATACAAAACAAACTATTTTGTGTCGCACACGCACAAGAATTATAAAATTTAATCTAAAAAAAGTCATTTATCAACCAAAAAACTTTGTATGTGACGAGAGAAGTTTAAATGCGTAAGGTAAACTATGTATTACAAGTAATAACGTACGTGGTCTTGCAATAACAAAAAAGGTAGTAAGCATGTAATATGTTTTTCTATACTAATTCGGTCCATTACAACATATATAAAGTTGTTATTTTATGTATATTTTGTTATAAGGTTTGTTTGACATACTTACAAACGCAAAAAAGTATGCAAAATGCAAAACAGCAAACACAATATTTTATTGAATACGTTTTTTTGATTGTTATTACATTTATTAAACATGCGTATACTGGATTTGAAAATTGACATAACAAAAAAAAGACAATTTTTATACCAGAAACTAAATAGGCTATAAGGTTACTATTCTTTTTTATGTTGTACGTGTACAATGTTAGCAAAACAACGTTTATACCTAGTTAACCCCGATTTAATACATGTCACACGCAAGTAAAAATTGTTATTGTTGTAACACTTCTCTGTAAATACCTCAAATTTATATTTTTTTAGTCAAAAAAACATACAAAGAGATTATTGCTACTTTAAAAGCTTTTTCAGAAAATTTTCTGTAGATTTGAAGATGTCTCAATTCGTAAATTATACGTAATTGTCTAAATCGTAGTTGTAGTTCGTAGGAAATTTCTGTATTTCTTTTGGCTGGTTTGCTTTGCTAGTGCATTACTAAATATAAAACTCGTTAGAATTATATTTGTAGATGCAGTGAGCAGAAGTCCTAATCAAATTGGAAAACATTATGTGACACTAAAAAAATTGCAAACAGCACTAAAAATTACGAAAATTGCTAATCTTTACAATGATTTAAAAAAAAACGTATAGACCGTTCAAAGATTTATTCAAAAAAACAAGTATTTTATTGTGTAAATATACAAAAACGACGCGGTAGTTGCAGGGTGTATTTAATACATATGTAAAGAAATATTTTGCATATTATACTACCTTTTTTTTTTTGATTTTTCGTTGTTTTTACTTGTTTTACTTATGTTAATGAAGCAAGATTATTTGCTTTGAGATAGACAGATGAATATCGCAGACATTAACTTTAACATATTTTACAAAAAATGCTCAAGGTTGTTCTTAAATTCTTTTTGTAGGTTTTTTGTACTCGAACAACGTTTTTTTTTTATATATTATCATAAGTAATATAAAAACTATTTTTATATATTATAACGACGTGCAATAACATCTGCTTTTTGTGCAAAAAAATAGGGTTCATATACATGTTACCGTCCAAGTGAATTAGTACCCCTTGTAGCAATTGGCGGCGCCAACTACTATATTGGGACAACTGATATATATTTTGCAGTGCCCCAATGCAGTAGTTGGCGCCATGTAAGTGCACTTGGAACATTTATATACTAAACGAATAAATATATATTTCTATGGACATACTTAGTTCCGTTTCTCTTAAGAGATTCCTTAAAAGGATAGCACATCAGTTTTACGTGCAAGTGTTTTTTTTACTTGCAAATTTGCCAGTGCTATCTACTTAAAGGTAAAATTATTTCGCTTTGCCAGCACCCCTGAGTAAAAAATACCCCAAAGAAAGACTAGTTAAAAACACAATACAAGCATACTAACTAAACAAAAAATGTAAAAATCAGTATAATTACTTTATTACAGCAAAACACAAAAAAAGGCATTTTTGTAAATTCTTTTTCAAATATAATTTTTTTTTCTATTAGTAGTTTGTAATTTATTTCTATCGAGACGAACGTCGCGGTAAACGGTTTCTGGTCTTAAAAAGTTAGGTTACAGCTCGAAGGGGTTTTTTATGTTGTTATAGGTTTTTCTATTGTCCTTCTTTTTTACCATTTTTAAAATAAATATTTTAAAAAAACAGCAATACAATCCATGTCTTTATTTATAAATCAACCTGCCCAGTTCTTTGAACCCAGTATGTTTTTTTACAGTATAGCAGACCTTTTTACAACGAACAGGGGCTTGAAGTTTTCCTAACAACCGAACATATAGTGTTTCGGAGGGAACAAATAAAAAACAACAGCCGCATTGGTTAATACTGTCCGCAAAAACATCTGATGTATATAAGCGTACAATACGACAGAACGATACTTGGTTCTTCTTCGGCTTTTGTTATTGAAGAAAACAGTCTCTAAGCTACAAATGCCGAAAAAAATCTAAAACTTTGATAGATTTGTGGCGAATATAACGAAGAAATTAACAGCAGTTGCACATATGTCAGATATTTACTATTAAAAAATGGCACAAGTGCAGAAGAAGGATTGACGGTGAGGCTGCGGCGCGTTGCGCCGTGAAATCTCTAGCTGTGCGGAATATGCAAGCTTCTCTGTTGTAACAGATGATCTTAATATGTATGGACAAACTGCTATAGAGTTTGTACAAGTTTGTATTACAAGAAATGTGCCAAAATAGAAAACTCAGTCAGGGATAGGCAGCTGTTCACTTTTATTTTCTACGTAGTATTCTCATATATTTTTTCGGTAATGATAATGTATTAATATAGTATTTTGTTGTTTTAAACAGTACAATGGATTTTATATGGGATAAAATTCTATAGGATTATACAAATATAACGTCATTTGCTATTTAAGCATAAGATTCGCTTTTATGTGCATTACGCAGATTATTACAGCGTTTGCAAGCAAAATATTGTAGTTTTGTACTTAAAAACATGTCAACGACATTTTTATGTTCTAGGGCAACAAAGCAAATTTTTTTGTACAAATTTTAAGTTGTACTATTTTGATTTAATAAGGCAATAAAAAAACATGATTTTTATGTACATATGCCACGTAAAATACGCGCTGTGTATTGTGATTTGGCGTTGAAAACGGTTTTTACTGTAGAAATTATGTGTCTAGGAAATATTTAGTAATCCTAAATAAAGAAAATAGATTTGTATATTGATTAAAAGTAAGACATAATTATTAATGTTGTTTGATAAAGTACTTTGCATTTGTAGAAATTGTTCTTTTAATAAACGGGCGTGTTATATGAACTTGTTTGAATAGTTAAAGTTATACACAAAAATTGTGATTTATATGTAATATGATCTTTCTTTTTGCGCAAAAAGACCAATTTCTTAAACATTTTGTTATTTTATCAAATATTTTATATTGTGGTTTGTTAGTTACGGTCTTTGTATCGCCGAACAATAACATCGTGTATCAGCACATATGTTCGTTTTTTACGACAACGGATTCTATCTACAGATTTGTATTCAAAAGACACGGTGTTTGGGTACGTAAATATTTAGAACTTTAATTTTACGGATTCTGTGTTATTAAATGTGAAATAAGTGCTTTATCTAAACTTTTTCTAAAGCCTTTGTTCGTAAAAGACTCCAAAAAACGCCAGAATAACTACTTTTAAATGATAATTGCAGTATAAAGGTTTTAGAAATACTTTCGTTATTTTATATTATGCTACAAATTTGTATTTAGATGGTTTTTTTACAAATGAAAATACCAGGAACTAGTATTTTGTTTGTTTTAAATGTAAATTTTTCTTTACATTTTGGTTACATACTTTCGAAAATTTAAAATGAGTGTTTAATTGTATAAAAGCGGTTTAAAATTATTTTGCACCAATATAAACTGATTATTTATGCAGTAAAACAAAGTCGGCTTTCATTTGGTTTATAAAGAACGACTATTGGTTATAAGTCGTATACGGTTCTGCGAGAAATACCGCAATTAAAACAAAAATAAACGTTCATCTTTTAATTACAAGTGTAAACTATCACATGATTATTCTATATGGTTGCAAAACAAACAAATTTGTTTTATATAGTACCTTTTGGTTTTGTTGTTATTAAGTGGCCTTCAAAATTAAGAAATCAAAAATAAAATTACCAAATGGTATTTTTAAATTATATGGACGATAATATTTGTAAGTAATTACCTAAAAAAGGAAGATATACTTTTGACAATTTTTCATGTGCATTTCTGCCTCAGTAGAAGTGTAATTATTGGTAAGAAAGTTACACAGTAGCGCAATGAAGTACAAGACATGCATTTTGCGCACACAGACTATAATATATATATGTAAAACGTTTAATGGCTAAAGTGGATAAGCTGACGTTATTGTAATATTGTTAAACACAAAATGAGTTAAAAGTAGAGATACCGTGTAAAAAGCGCAACAAAGCGCAATGCATAAAAGCCGTGTCGCTAAAAAGGCATATACAACATTTTTTTTTTACGCATAATAGGGTGTAGCATAATCCATTTTAGCGTAAATTTGGCGAGTTGCAAATAGAAAGTAGAGATCGATATTTGAATTACAGATGCCATGTTACTGAAAAATATAATAAAAAAGGATACAAATGTTTTGCAAGCAAATCCTGTTTTAAATACATCGCGAAAAAGCTTGGTATATTAAGTGAGAGAAAAAAGTATTGGATCATAGTGAATTTACATATATTTGATGCGCGCGAAAATTTGTAAAAACAAATTTACAGCGGTACGAACCATGATGAAATGCTTAGGACACGTTGCGTAGTTTAAGTATTGTATAAAAACAATAGTCGCACAGATAGTAACCACTAATTTATAAGTGCACAAAAGAGAAAAAACGCACAGTACGATAGATGATATAGTAACAAACAGATTTACATATAGTACAAAAAAAACTTGTACGTGCCAGGCAAACTAGTAAAAACGTTTTTGTCAAATTTTAGTGTCTAAATTTTGTCGTTGACCTTTTTGTAGATATAGCAGCGTGCCAACTAGTTTTTTTGAGCCCGATTTAGCGAGAGATACAATGCAAATATCGATCCAAGGCAAATTTAGAGTCAAGGCTAAAAATTAAATGCTGTATTAGTATGATCACAAAATGGAGCCGTCATAACGACGCAAAAAAAACAATTTTTCAATAACTCAAAAGGAAAAAAGTCCCGTTTTTTATTAATACACGCTAAGAAACAAAAACTTAACTATAAACCATATTTGTTGTACAAGAGTACATATTTGTGTAACAGGGACACGCGTGTTACTAATTTTAAAAATTCCCGTACAATAAACCAGACAATAAGTTAGCTGTCAGCATGAACGTGCTGATAAGAACAATAAATGTAAAAAATTACAATAGTCTTGACCTACTGAGATAAAGAAAGTATTATCTAACAGTCCACCACAAATTATGTATATATAAATCTTGATTACTGCGGTAAAGCGATGGACTGAGAAGAAGAGACGTACGTTTAATTAACATAAATGTTTTAAGAAGACACAACGATTATAAACTTGCGCAATTTTGACAAAATAAACATGATGCGTTAGCCACAAAAAATACAAAAACTTTTATACACAATAGTATATTCTGCAGGGCGAAAGAAAACCAAATAAAATTTATAATAGGCAACGTAAAAAGATAAAGAGAAGATGTAACCACGTCTGACTACAATCTAAAGACAGATGTAGTATGGGTATGAACATGCAATCTACGTATACAAAAAATATACTTAAAGAACAATGCACGTATTTTTGTATTGATAGTAGGACTTTGAACAGATATGTGGTAATATACTTCATATAGTACCTTTATAAATAGAGTATTAATAATATACAGGCATAATAAAATTTATGTGTTTTTATATAGTCAGCGTACTGTATATTACACCAAGATATAAAAAACATAATTTCGAACCTTTTAAAACACACATTAGTCTATAAAAATTCTATATGGATGATTTTAAAGCTGTATATGCACAAGTGACGTCTCTGCAAACAAATATGCAAATCTATAACAATTTAATTATAATAGATATTGATTGTATTATAAGGAATATTGATTGTATTATAATAGATATTGATTGTATTATACGCTTATATAATCGTTATTAAACAAAAATGTATATAGCGACATAAACGCTATTATAAAAATTGGTAATGTAACCAAATAGAAAATTGTATGACATGCAACCTTTTAAACGTAAAATTTGATCAGGAGAATACAAAAAGCGTTGCAAAGCAGTTGAATAATGTGGCAAGCCAATATGAAGCCAAAAAAAAAATTCTGAAACAAAACACAATATAAAAAGTTACGAAAATATATAGGCTTAGCTGGGTAAATTTTGCCAAAGGTGTTTTAAAAGTTGCGTCAACATTAATAGCTTTTTTGTTTTCTTTGGGATAGTAAAAAGTGTCAGTGGACGTATAAAGTGGCAGAATCATGAACTTGCTGAGAGAAAAGCCATGTAGAAAACCAGCTCTGGAACAGCCGAATATACCAAAAAATTTACTTCGAAGACAACACAACGATCGTTTAAATCAAGGCGAATACATTGTACTATATTACAAAAGAACACTTTGTTCGCCACACGCGAGAATTGTGAAAGATATAAGACCGCAATTGTCCTCTACAAAATAGAGTGTTGACTTTTACCGTCTGTGTCGGAAAATACATAGGTATCTTCTAAAAAGACTTTTCTATGTTTGAACTGACAACTTGGCTCTATTCCGTGTTTTTACAATACATAAAATACTCAAAAGAATAACCGAATGGATCAACCAGCCGTTAAATATATCTTAAAGTAAAACATTTGCCTGTGAAGATATAAAAGTGTCTAAATCTTGTGCGTACTACATACCCAAATAAGAGAATAATGAACATCGATTTTTGTCACGGTGCATATAGTGGACGTATAAAAATACAGAAGATGTAATGCACATCTATACTAATAAATGCACTGTTACACTGCACACCATGTGGACGTCAAACACACATTTGCAAAGGATAAGTACCTTTATCAAACCGTATTTTTGATAACAATTAGAAGGACAAATAGTACTAACATTATCTGACTGCAAAATACGTTTATGCATCTACTGCCAAAAGACAAAACGTATCACTATTTTATATATCGTGAACTGCCAATAGAAATATTGGACATGTACAGCAAGCTGACCCCGAACGAAGGTATAAAAAATATATTAAAAAATGTAAATAATGTTAGTACAGTCAACCTTTCTTTTGTACAAATTGTTTTTTTGTGAATGTTCGGTTTTTACCGCTAATTGCGGCAGGACTTTTTCATATATACATTTTGTTTTTTTTTAATGTACAAAAGAAAAGGATAAAAAAATTGTCTCTAATGTGAACACCTGATTTAATTACAACTGCGACATTTTTGTTACATATAAAATACAAATAAAACAAAAATAATGTGGCTGTTGTACGTACAAAAAATCTTTTCTAGTTTTTATCATCTTCGGGAATTAAATATCAGTAAAAAATATGCAACAGAAAGCTTTTTCTAATATTCCAATAACGGTCAAAGACAAAAGTATTTTTTTTATTTTATATTCGTTAAGAAAATAAAATAAAATGGTGTATTATTTTTAATCGTTTTTGGCCACTTTAAAAGCAAAACAGAGTTCTTTTTAAAATAAGAATAATCTATGATTTACGTTTTTTCTGTAACAAAAAACGGTATACTATATACACATAGGTTTCAAATTAAATGTTTATTCATATTTATTTGTAATTTTTGTTGTAACTTTATTGCAAATATGTTCGAAGTATACTCTAATGTAGAGATTAAAAAGTTATTGCTTAAGGTGTTACCATTAGAAGAGGTTGACTGTATTTAATACAAAAAAATATTTTTCTTTAATATTCTGCTTAAAGAATAAAAAAATATTTTTTTTAAATACCTTGCTCAAAGAATAATAAAAATGCAAAATGTTTGGGATTAACAAATAAATACAAATATATATTTCAAATTAATGTTTTGTTTTTACTGAAGAGAGCAAAAATATACAAAAAAAAAAATATTATAAAAAAGAAATTTGTTTTTTAATGTTTTTTGTTTTTTAATGTTTTTTGTTATTAAAGCCATAATCTACAGAATCGTAAAATATATGAAAATAAATCAACAATATTCAATGTTTTTATTTAATTCCACAAAAAGAAAAAGTTGTGTTTATGCGACTCTTAAGATCAATATGCTTTGCATTTTGTTGATTTGTGTAAATACAAATGCACGTACATTTTTGCGTGTATGGAGTATTAATAAATTATTTGTTTTTGTGTTGTATAAACACTTTTTGGCTGATCTATACTACAGTAAAACATACTCTGCATTTCTTTACCATAGAAAGCTTTCGATTTAAATTAGTAATAAAAAAAAATCATTTGTGAGATTTTAAAAAATTACCCATGTTTATATTTGAAAAAAATAATCTCTTAAATAATTATCATCTAGACAACTCAGATCGCAAAAATATTTTCTTTTTTTCGGCTGCAGCTAACCCCCTCTAAAAAAATACGGAAACAGTTCACAATAAAATGTATTTATTTATAAAAAATTTTCACAATACAATAAAAAGGGCCCTCAAATTATCCGCAGATACATTGAAAAATAATTTGAAGTACGTATAGTACAAAATATCTGTAAATACCCTATTTTTTATACTTTTATAGCCGTTTTTTTTGTATTTTGGCATAATGATCAAAATTCTAGATTTTTTACGTGATAGTTTTACGCTTGTCTAAGAGAACTATATAAAAACAAAACAATAATAAATATATGTAAAAATAACAGAATCTTTTAATAATTTTTATTTATTCTTATTTCTGCTTTCAAAAATCATTATAATTGAAAAAGACTAGCATAAAGATATTTTAAAATTTGATATTTTTTGCTGAACATTTAAGATACAATTAGATGAACCTTAAATTTTCTCAAGTATAACACTTGTCAGTTGTAAATACGTTATCCATGAATTTTCATAATTATCATTATTTTTTATTATCATTTACTAACTTACATATGGTGCTAAAATATAGTTTTATATACGAAAAACAACCTTATTTATAATAAAATGGTGTATTTTGTATTTTTCTATATTTTTTTTCATCAAAAATATTTATTCAGATGTTTTCAAATTTTCATTTTCAAATTTTTCGTTTATTTATGCAGGATAAAAATAATTTTGGACTGATTTTAGCTAGTCATATAAATTACCATTTTCGATCATTTATTGTAGTTTTTATTACTCTTTTCTTTTTTTAACAAATTGTAAAATTTTATCCCAATTCAAATATATAAATTCGCAACATTGACGCCAAGAACACTACCTTATCATAATCGGAAATTTTAGTGCTGGGAGGTTCGTAGTACTCGAATACGTAATGACGTGGTTGGCATTATTTGTAAGGCTTTTTTTAGTTTTTATACAATTCGTTTACGAGTTCGTAGTATTAAGAACACTCCGAAAAATTTAAAACACTACATGTGCTAAACAAGATTTATTTAACATACTAGGAAATAAGATTTACGGATAATGACCCAGCTTAAATGCACGCCGATGCTGTATCAGAAATTAACAATCTGAATGAAATAACTTTTCAAGTTCCCGACAAAAAAAGTATACGACACATTTGTATTCATTAAATAATTTATATCCAGTACAAGACTCCATGCCATTGTTTTAATTAAAAAAGGCTTTTCTCTTAATTCTTTGTTGCAATTACCGACTAAAATATTTAAAACTTGTCCTTTTTGGGTATCTTGAGTTTCATCTTATATGAAATAAAAATCTGTGTAATAAAACATTTGTAAATTATATTTATTTTTTCAGTTAATCTTTTGGTAGAATTGGGTATCTATACGTATGTCACCTTAGATATTCTTTCCTTGTAAAGTTTATATAGACAGTTGATATGTAAAATCATAACAAAAATTAAAAGGTATATTGCAAGATGACATCATTATGGTAAGATCATTATTCAATTCAGTAAACAATTCTCATATATCAATGCTTTTATTTAGAGGTAAAAAATAACTATGCGTTGTTCATTTGCAGCAATATGACCTTTGGATTTATTATACTTGATAAAAGAAGCAACACTTACTCGACGAAATACTTTATGAGCGTGAAATCATGGCTAACGGGTCACGGAGTCTTCTTTGATTGTAAAATGCAATTAATCTTATAGATATATATAGATATTGCTAGTCATAGTTTCATTTTCCTGAATACTGTTCTCCTTTTCCATTTCCTTAACCATTTTAAATGTTTAATAAAATAATAAAATGTATTTTAAAATCGACAAATGATAAGCTTAACCAATGTTTTTTGTACTTAGGAAATAAAAAAACTTAGTATGGAATAGTACGCTTACGTACGGAAGTATATATCTTTTATTTTGTTTTTTGTTTTTTGGATTTGTTTATTTTTTTTGTGGATATTTTGAGGGCCCATACAATACACAATACAAAATTTAGCAAATCTACATCCATAAAAAAACTAAGCAGGTATTTTTATAGGTATTTTTTACCATTGAGGTATGCTTTTATGTAAGCGGACTATACAAAAAAGCGAAAGAAGTCACGTACTTTTTATGTTGGGTATGTTCATACAAACATATAAGTAGGTTTATACCCATGGTACTTTGGTAATGAAGAAAAACCCTAATAGTATTTACCAGGGTTTTTTATTAATAACGAAAATTGTTTATCATGACTATTTACGGTTTAATCTGCTTTTAAAATTTTATAAATGCCCCTTGGTATGGTGTAGATAACAACATACTTTAGTTGCATTGTTGTATGTGCAAAAAAAGCATTTTTTACCTGTTAAATGTTGGACTTGTATGTTTTTTTGTATGTAAAAAAATCTCAAGAAATGAAAATGTTACCGAAAAATATTTAAAAAACTGATAAAAATTACCTTTTAAATGTTATATGTAATACAAAGTCTCGTTTTTAATTTGCATTGTTGGACTACCTGAATCAAAAAACTACGAGCTATACTTGTGTAAAAAAAAACAAAACAGACGTAAAAATTGCAATGACCCGTATTAAACATTATTGAAAAAACATTAAGACAACAGCGGATAACTTTGTCATTTGCTGTTCCACTGCCTTTACATACATGCTGTTATTAAAAAAACTTGGGCTATATGGCATTTTTATATACAGCTTATACAAGCATCAGCTGCATCAAAATTGGTTGACCTAAATCAACTTATGTAACAAAGATCACCATTGGACACAATAATTTCGGCAGTCAAGGCAACGCATACGCCTTTAAGGCCCTAAATGGTTTTTCCGAAAGATAATTAACAACAAAAAAGTTCACTTAAAAGTGTCCGAGTAACAGTAAAATATATGTGCAAACTGTATAAATGTCTTAAAAATTTACTCGTATGGCTGTTATACTGCATATCATTTTTTTCAGCAAGCAAAAGCTTTAATTTTATAAGAGATGATATCCTGTAGGTTTTTTTGTAAATACCGTTATTGCTGCTTCACTCCATATCGTAATTAGAACAGTAAGTTTATAAAGAATTGCCAGATGCATAACAACACGTTTATTATATTCTTCTAGTGTAGAAACGGACAGTGGAAAAGGCGAAACAGTGCCCTTAGAAAAGATTAACTAGGTTCAAGATACTAATAAACGCACAAAAAGCCTAAATCGTAGACAAATAATTTTAAGTTACCTGTGCGAATTTAATATTCTGATTGATTGTATAAAAAATTACTTTATAGATTATTGAGGACGATGTAAAAATTACAAGTAGTAAAAATAAGTAATTCGAGAACGTGTTATGCTAAAAAACTATTAAAAAAACTTATATATAGTAATATCCTTTTGTGATGATTATTACGATTGTCATCATAGTCTAAGTATCATTTACTTTTTGTCCTAGTTTAGCTAATATTGTTGTGAAGTGTTATTTTGTACTTCTTTATAAGTTTAAAAGCACTTAATCATTTTGCATTAGGTTTTTTTTTACTTGCATTAAACTTCGTTTTTTAATTCCTTTGATTGAATCACCAAAGTGACTTCTGATCAGATATGCAAAATAAAGGTAAACCATTGCGTCTATATAGTGCAACGAAGAAATCTAGCAATTATGTGCACGATTGCCTACTTCATCGGCTTTTTAGGTCAAAAACGCTATCTATGTATATTTTTGCAAATTGTACATTTGGGATACAATTGTATCAAATCAAGAATTGAAATAGAATTTTTGTTTCCGATAAGATTAAAAACTATATGTAGAAAAACTAAGCCATCTAAAATTTACTTTTGATATGACTGTTTTACTTCGTCGACGAGCTCCTGTGTGAAGACGCATACTTCCGCCTCCCCCCCCGCCCCATCTACTCCTTTTACAAAATTAATGGCAGGTTTTGCTGTTTTTTGTAGTATACTGGTTTATCGTTGTTCTAGTGCAGCTTTGACTCTGTTTTTCAAATATCTTTACCAAAGTTCTACAATAATAGAATCAACAGTAAAAAAATATTGTACAAGAATTTTAGTGTTTCGGGTGTCAATCGCTTAATCGGGGTCAACACAGAATTTTTTGTGTAAATGCAACATCATCGCGGCGAAATGTTTTTTCGTGGGTGCATTTTTTCAACGTGTATTTCCCTATTAGTGTAGTTTTATAACTTTTACATAAGAAAGTTAAATTTCTCTTGCGCATACATTCTACAATACTTGAATCTGTAATCACGGCTAGTTTTTTTTAGTACCCACATACACTTTATAATAAAATTGCATTCCTCGTAAATTTTACGTACCAATCAGCAGAATGCTTACGCTCAACTAGTCGTGCATTTCTGTATCTTTTTTTTGTAAAAGAGGTTATTTTTACAGGTGCTGATATTCTTGAAAAAGTTCATGGTATATAATATCTAGTTATGTGGATTGGTATACATATGATCGATAGAAAAATTTCTATTTTAGTATTTTTGACATGAAAATGCAATATATTCATAATTTTTTGCCATAATTATGTCAAAGCCTACCGTTTTTTTTTGTAAAACCTCTAAATAAAAATTTTAGGTGAAACAAAAGTCTGTTATGCATTTTTCTTCGACGAAAAAGAAACAAAACAGGAAATCTAAGGATGTGTACAGTGCCATAAAGCAAACAAAAAGAAGTAGTTTGTATGTTGGCCGGCTAACATCTAAGTTTGTAATAAAAACCGTTGGGTATAATTGCGGTAAGTTGCTATAATATCTAGAAATAAATAATTTGATATTACCACAATAATGTAGTTTTAATATAAAAAATACTACAGGAAACAATTTGGATGGGTGCCCTTACACTTAACAAATTAACGCTACTATATTATACATATAATCGCAGGTAAAAACGCAGGAAACAGATCAAGACAATGTAAAGAGTATCCAAGCAAGACTGGAAGAATTTATAGACCAAAAAATAATAAAAAAAAAAATTGTAAAAGAAGACAAGTAATAGCTATAAAAATACTTTTCTTAACCAAAAACATGATGTTAACGTAAGACGATAGACTGCTAAGGCTATTTTTAGTTTAAGAATAACAGTAACGGTATAGCCTGCTGTACTACCAGTGATTTAAAATACTGGATATTTGGCTTTTACAAGAAGTTGCAATAGTCGTGACAAAAAGTTTTGAAACTAAAAATGGTAACATAATAGAACTTTCAGCAAAAATATGAATTAAAAAAAAAAGATCGAGGGATTGTATTGGACCGACCCGCCGACGCTGTGAATGACTATGGGTGTAGGGTCGAAAGTAAAAAGGGAATAAATTTAATTTGTGTTTTTTTATAACTTATTCCAGAATCATTTTATAAAACTAATGAGATTTATGCTGTAATAGAACCCATGTCACACAATATGTTATGATCGGCCTCGTCACTCCACTTATTGGTTTGTACCGACACTAATATAGAAAACGTGTTTTAAAAGCTATATCCTCGCCTCGTACCAAAAAAACTTGTCCAGTTTTTATATAATTGACCAAAAAACATGTCAAGTTTCTATTGTAAATCCATTCAGAAAGTGATGCAATTGTTAATTTATTACAAAGACTAATTAAATTTATACTTGACAAATTCAATCGAATGTATTAGTGTAAAGGCTTTTTTCGTTGGTTTTCTCTGAATCGAGATATTATTTTTTTATAAGGATAAGAAGCATAAAATGAAAACTTTAAAATCACAAAGTCTGTCTTTTATGCTTAATTGCACAGTTGGTATATATATTCTCTTTTGATTAAACGTTTCTTGAGTTTAGCTTTTAACATGTCTTACTTCAACGAACATTAGACAATATTAAAAGATATATGTCTAAAAAAAGCCTGAAAGCGGTAGAAAATATACAAAATATTGTAAGTAATAAAATGTAAAAATTATTCTATCTGTTGAGTCATATTCATTTCATCTTTTAAAAACTGGACAAGTTTTTTGGTACGGAGGGAGTATACAATTTTAAACGGGCTACTAAAAGAACCCGAATAAAGAAAGACTAAAGAAAAATAAAATAACAAAGTTGTTTATTACAAATGCCTCGAGGCAAGTTTGTCACTTTGTTTGCCGATAGGTATTTAAAAATTAAAAAAAAAGCACTCCATGTTGAAAAAAAAAAAATTTCAAACTTTTCCACAATATGTTATTTAGTCGATTCTCGTATTATTTTGTAAAACATCTTAGTATATGAATATGCAATATGCAATAAAAAATATGTAAAAAAAAACCGTAAATTATATTTATAAACTGATAACATGAACAATATGACATGATACAGACATAAGTAAAAAACGCTTAGGATGCAGAAACAAATAATCTGCTGGAAGTGTTATAATGCAATATATGAAGATGTAATAAATAGAATACATGCACATAAACAATTACAGAACGTTTTATACTATATAAAATGTACGTTTTTAAGCCAGAAACAGCATAAATCTAATTAAAGCACGTACATCCAGAAATAGCCTTCGAATAAAAAACGCGGTTGATCAGTTGGCAACTTTTAAAATATGTGCGCATCAACAAAATGCAAGAAAAAAAACAAAAAGTAGATTAAAAGGTAATGTCTACTGCAAATTTTACTATTTCTTCGCAAAATTTGCAATAATACTTGATTAAGGATCGATGGTGTGTCTGAGGTTTAAAGTGATATTTTTTTGGTTGCTAAAAAACGTGTATAAAAAAACTATGTTAAAGATCAGGATGTGTGTACATTAGATGTAACTTTTTCAATATTCAAAATGCCTACTTCACAAAAAAGCCATTAGGGTAATCAAATTATATGTTTTTTTTTTTTTTGATTTGGCACTCGACAATGAAAAACATACAGAGATTGTACTACCACATTAGTATTAAAAGATTTTTTACCTTAAACTCTTATATAATTTTAAAAGAACTGTTTATATTAAGAATATTTTTGGCTACCAGAACATACAAATGTTCTTGTCATATCTTTTAGTCTGTATAAAAGCCATTTATAACAAGCAAGCTGTTTACTATATAATAAATTGTAAACGTAAATTGATTCAGACAGAGAAAAATGCTTTATTACGCATTTTAGTAGATACATTGCGCTTGAACAGTTTTTTAAAACAACAGTTAACATGTTAAAAACATGATAATACTGATTTATCACGTTTTACATAATACTTGTAAACACCAGGATTAGTAATATATTGAACAAAAAATAAGAAATTAAAAAAATTGTTAAACACTATTTACAATTAAAATGTTTTTGGTCGCATTTAAAACAACACACAACGTCGAGGCTTGACATTGTCCACTTCACAGCAATACAACAGATTCGCACCAAAACTTCGGCGCAGTTTTATAATTACAGCACAATGTGCAAAATTTAGATAAATATATGCTAACGTTTCAACCAAAGAATTTTTGTCAGACCAAAAAATATTAGACAAGGAAAGATATTGCTGAAAATATATAATTAACATTACAATAATGACAATGGCCACTGTAGCGTGCTTTAAAAGCGCTATGAACTAAACTTAAGTGTAAAACCACAATTTAAATTATATTTTGTGTCATCTTAGGCTAGTTTTTATTTTACTTCTATGCATTCCTATGCAACGATGTTTTATAACAACTGAAAATGACAAAATTACACTATTAATAACAAAACGCCACACGGATATTCTTTTTACTGAAGAAAAAGTTAACCAGTCAGAAAGATACAAAAATACCTATATGTAGGCAATCTAAGGAAAGAAATATAACATGCCTGAAAGAAAAACGACTTGTATGAATTTGATTTTAAACATGCTACATATGTAACCGCTTAATAGTAAAATTCGCATTGTTTTATTGGAGATGCGGTTTAAAAATATTTAAATTGATTTGTTTAATTTTCTTTTTTGGGCGCATGTTTTTTGGTTATCTGTAACTTATATAATTTTTGTACAAAATATAAAACAACGTGATCATTATACTGTACAAAAAATTTGTTTGCGTGTAGCAGACACTTCTCTATCCCCATTAAATCAGATTTAAAGCATTTAGATCATAAATTTATTATTTGGTAAAATCTCAAAACCTAAATAAATTTTTAAAAACTAGTAAATAATTAATAAATCAACAATGAAATGCTCAAGTAAAGAAAAACATGCAAAAAAATGTAAAAGATAAAAATTGACAACAATTAAAAAAATAAAAAAAGTAAAAAAACATTTTTAATTGTGCGTCAATACAGAAAATTAATAGTAAAAAAAACATCTGAGATGTACATTAAAAAAAAAAGATAAATAATATAGATTAAGTTATAATCCAAAATATCAGAAGAAGTATTTAAAATTTCAAAATTGTACTTTTATTACCTTTTAATAAAAAAAGTTTCTTAAACTGAATGTCAAATTTCTACTTAACTCATTAATACATCTATTGTATAAAACTCATCTAATACAAAGCATTGTTTTTCAAAATGGTCTCTTAAATGATGGGGACTTGCTTTTAGACACTCCCCACTGGTGATTGATGGCAAGTGTGTGTACACCTGTATCAATTTAAACAAATATATGTTTTGGAAACTAAAACATGTGAAAAAAGGCTTTATTGAGTAATAGGGCTACGTTTCTCACATAAAAATTTGATTTCATTGTATAAATAGCTAACATGCTAGACCTACAGTTTACTGTTACCCCAACGCGTTGTATTATTAGTAAAAATGGGCTGGGTTCAGCTTTGTAAAGTTCAATATAGACATATTTTTGTTTATATCGTAGTAGTTTACATTTACGACTGAAAACTGTAACAGTTTCAACATCAGGTTTGTATTTTAGTTTTTTAAGTTGTTTCTCGCCACTTTAAAAAATTTTTCTCCACAGGAAAAACGAGTAGGAAATTAAACAAGCTGGCAGCTGTTGATACGTCAAAAAGGCTTTACGCGGTAATTATATAAAACGCAGCTCCCTAATCCGATTAATAGATCAGTACATTTTCGAGTAAATCAAAATTTATAAACAACTAAGAAAGTTTATTAAAACAGTAGCAAACATTAAAATTAAAATATCCGTAGAACAAAAAACGAATGGTTTCTCATGATAGGGTCTAACAAAAAATATAAAAAAGAAAAAAAAAAAAAGACATCCAAAACAAAACCAAAACCAAAAAGTAAAAGAAATTTTTTATGCAGTTTATACAACGAAAAAAAAAACTTTTTATTACGTTTTATTAATCATTTTATAACATTGTATGTCAAGCTGATGTTTTTTTTATAAAATAATACTATTTATTGCAACAAATTCGTTATAAAATTTAAAATTCATTTATGATCAAAGAATCTGATTGAGAAGAAATTATCTTCAAACACAATATCATAGTCTTAGATATTACTCGATCTGCTACTATACAGCCTGTTTTTCTACATCTGTTAACTTAGAAGCTCATTGCGCAGACTCGCATGTGCTATAAACAATGTAAATTTATTATTTGCTTATAATATAAAATAGTGCTGTTGTCTACATCCAGTGGCGTAGCCAGGTTTTTTTTTGTGCTTAGGGCTAGTCAGTGTTTTTTTTAATTTTAAGCTTAAAAACACGATTTAAATTGACAAAAATCATAATTATTTTTTTATGAAAATTTTTAGTTAAAAATTTTTTATATTAGGTTTTTATGTCAAAAAAATCTCTGCACAAAAAAAAGACCCCCCACCTTTAATTCATGCGCAACTTTTTTCTAGGGGGGGGGGGCTGGATCCCCCCCTGCCCCCCTGGCTACGCCACTGTCTACATTACTGTTATGCGTAGGTCGAATTTTTTTTTCCTGTTCGAATGTTGCTTCTTTATTAATAAAGTGCTATTATATCTTTTGCATGAGGTCTTGTATGGCTTTGATTTCATGTTTTTTTCTATAAACTTGACAGTTTTTCTAAAAATTTATTCATCCTGCTCCATATAAAATACCACTGCTTCATAAGCATTCTATAACAATGACTAAATCTAAAAAGCTATATTTACCAAATATCCGTTGCATAAAAATATTTGTTCCGACGATGGTTTTATTTTTAAATATCATATCTTTACTGTAATTTTTTTGTTCGTTCGTTTGTTCGTTCGTCTGTTTGTTCGTTCGTATATTTGTATGTTCGTTCGTTTACACGTTCGTTTGTTTGTTAGTTTTTGTTTGTTTAGCTGTTCGTTGGTTCGTTTTTTGTTTTTTTGTTTGTTCGTTTAATCTTTTGATCGTTTGATCGTTATAGATGTTTATTTGTTTGTGTGTTCGTGTGTGTTTTTTGTTTGTTTGTTATTTGCACGTACGTTTGTTTGTATAATTATTTGTTTGTTTGTGTGTTTGTTTGTTTTTTGTTTGTTTGTTGTTATGTTGTTTGTTTGTTTGTTTGTTTTTTTGTGTGTTTGTATGTTTGTTTGTTAGTTTGTTTTTTTGTATGTTTTTTTCTGTTATGTTTGTTTGT
>JAQFYM010000369.1:0-73724 GCA_034694785.1 Agrenia bidenticulata
TAAAGCGTATTATAGTGTCAAAGTTTAGATAAAATCTATTTATGACAATAAGGTATTTTTAAAAAAATATATAAAAAAAAGCAAGTAAAAAATCGCTCGGTTATACTTTATATGTGTAAAAAATTAATAAAAAGTGAAAACATAGATCCCATCGAGATACATCGTAAAAAATCATGCACCTTTTTTAGTACAAACGTATATTAAACACAGGAACCAAAAACTTTTACAGTTTTTTGTCATTGTGATTAGATCATATTTGTGTAGTTGCGGCTAAAGCTGGTAGCAGGCGCGTACCCAACAGGTGGAGTATGGGAGGGCTGCCCTGCTTCAGAAAATATTTCACGCCTGCCTTAAAGAGGTTGGGTCTTTTTTTGTGCAGAGATTTTTTTCATTTTAAGAATCAAAAAAAAAAAAATTATTAATACAAAAATTTTATAAAAAAAATTCTAAACTGTAAAAAATCGATAAATAAGGTTTTTAAGCCTAGATTTTGCAAAAAACACTGACTACCCCCTGGCTCGAAAATTGCTGGGTACGCCACTGGCTGGCAGTGTAGATCACACAAATCATGTACAAAAACGTTATATATACACAACAGTTTGCACATTAAAAACAGAAATTGACGGTATTTTAATTGCATTTATTACTTGTTTTGAATTTAAGTCAATATGTTGTTTTTATATACCAAACCACCAAAAAGTGTTAGTATTTGCTTTTGTACTTATATTGTGCTAAATAAACTGTTTACGAAAAATTTTTGTCACTTTTGGAAGTGGTGTATATAAACAATTGCGTCGCCTTATACAAGTTGGTTTTTAAGTTGCTTCTTTACTTTCTACAGGCTGCAAAAAAAGTAAAATTGGCATTTGACGTAACACCCCCTCTCTCCCTTAAAGGTTTTTTTGTACATGACTTTTGTGGTGACCGGTCTGTCTTTTTGGATCTTAAGATCAAACTGCATTTACCCGTTTACTTTTGGGCCTCTTTATACGTTTTTTAACTTATAATCCTTTTTTGGATTTTTTGCGTGGGTAAAACACCAGAATCTCCATGGTAACCTTAACATTACTTTTATAAGGCATTTGTAATTTCCAATATTCTGTTTATAGTTATATAAGATCGTGCGTCTTTATCCCACCTTGAGTTCTTTCTGAAAGATTACTTTGATTTAGCTTTGTATTTGACATCAATCGGAAAATTTGGTGTTTTCTATATTTACAAATATGTTAAAATGTTTACTGTACACGAACCTGTATTCTGAATCAATTGTCTTATACTCGTGTAATTTGCTGTGTCGTCCTTCCACTTATAGCGTTTGATTTTCGTGAGCTTTCTTAGAAAATTTCGGTTCGCTCTTTCTATGGACCCTGTTGATTAATTATAATTTGCGGCTGAAATCTCGTATAAATATTTTTTGGATGCAGGCTATATAGATAGTTCTAAGTTCTAGTATTGTTGTCGAATTTAAGGTTATATGGAAACCCATGTTATCTATTTTTTTTTGCAACTTTTTTGTATATTTATCAGTGTATTTTAAACTATCAATTTGGCCGTACAAACATAGATAAAAAAATCGTTGTTCTGCAAAAATACAATTTGGCTTCCCATCTGAGCTCAATATCGGACCCATAAGATTGACTTCCCACATTTAATTTGAAAGGTTGCTGTAATAAGTTATCTCTTTTTATGTATTCTAATGTCCGTTAAGAACGTACACATCATACTTGTTTTGGATATAGTATCAATATCTTATCTTGTAAATCCCAACTATTTTAATCTTTTATCAAAAACTTAATATTTAGGTTGCAACCGTACCCACTTTTACTATTTTTTTATTGGTTTATCTCCACCTACTACCGTGTCTACCTATACAATATAATTTATGTAATATCTCTTCCTGCTCTTTTTTTTCGATAGTATTTGTTTGTGTTAGATTTTTAGTTACTGGGTCTCGATTGTATTGCGTCTCAACCGAATTACAAAGTTACATTCTCTTTATACATATTGATATGTTACCTTATATTCTTAATGATCGTAAAGCCATAAGATGACTTGCTATTGCAAAAATCAGGTTGTACGATCATACTGACGCGCTCGGTGTTCTGCTAAAATTTTGGCGGTGCGACCTAATAATTAATGCACGCAATATGTGTAAGTCGTGTAGAGACTACGAATTTTAAGTATCGAGACCATGTAGTGTTGTTGACTCGTACTTGAGGTAAAAAATAGAGATCAAGGTAGTACAATGTCATTAATTGTGGTTTGCTATTAACGTATCAAAGGGTTGTATAGAGCATCAGATATTACTTTGGCTCATTTGCTAAATCTTTTGAGTTTTGATGTGTATTTTTTTTCTTTTTTATGCTCAACTGATATAATGCTAGGTTCGATTAGCGTTACAAGAACAAATTTTTTGCATCGTGTCGACTCTCCTTACAAGATTTAAAAGGAGGAAGGTTTTACTAAAAACATTTTGATAACATCTAATGTATTTTGCAAATTAACTGAATATCGGGACTTGGCAAAGTTTGTTGGTTTATGTAGCGTGAGATTGCATCAGATAAACGTGAATTCAGCTTTCGTTGTCTTTTCCGATAAAACAGTCTAGAAATTATACTGTGTTTTAAAAAAAAATTGCAATAGATTATATAGCACGTGGGACCTGCACTTTCTAAGTTTTTAATACACGTATTTATGATAATGTTGTTGTTTTCTATGGTAGCTAATGGCCTGATTAAATCATCTATTTTTGCCCTAACGAATTTTGATAAAGCCTCAGAGAAACGTTGTTCCAGTTTTTTTAGGTAGTTCCAGGCGTCTCACTGTGTCAATATTTCATTTCATATATCTATTGGCTTTGATTGCTATTAACACGCTGTTGTCTTGAAAAACTAGGTAGCCATGGTTACTTAGTATACACCACTAGTAACAACATAGAAGTGTATGCAACAGTAAGGTTTAAGTTATCATAGATATCAGACATAGAGAAATTAAATGTCTTTCTTCTTTGGTCAGTAAACTCATTGTTGCATAATCGACAATATAACGGTGTGCTTCATCTGGTTTGCAGACTGTTGTCATGTGCTATGTTCACTCTGCTATTTGCCTGTTTGTAAATCCCGAATGCAATTATATTTGCTTTTTGCTGTTTGATCTGTGTTTCGTCTTGTACCAAAACAGTACTTAAATTGACTACGGTGTTTGCGACTGACGGACTCGGTTTGATGCGTTGACATTTTACATAAATTATACTTGTCAATTTGTTCTTTTAAAAAGATTTCCAAATATTTTCCTTTTCGTTTTTTTCAACAGATGCAATTTTTTTTTGTGTCCAGTTGTGTTAAAACAAGTTTTTTTTTATTCGATAACATGCTGGAATACTTATCAGAAATTTTTTACTTATTATTGTGAATTTCGAAAATGTTCTGGTACAAATGCATCTTATATATTATAAATCCATAATAAATAAACTTTAGATTTGTTACTTAGCCGATAAAATCGAAGGTATTATTCAAAGTAAATTTCACTATAAAACTTGGCTCAACTGGGATAATTTCATTACTAGTAGAGATTTAAGTTTCTAAAACTAGAGATATGCCGCTTCTTAAGCGCGAATTTAGCGATATTTGTACATTTATGGTATTTATATTGTCAACAAAATACCTTACAAAGGCAGGTGATTTAATACACTAGAGATTTCTAAATTTCTATTATGATGTTGCGTTTTAAAAGAATCAAAAAAACACCCATCTGGTAATTCATTAACTCGTGTAACATTTTTTGTTGCTTATCGTAAGATGTACCTATGCATGCCTGTGCATGGTTTAGTTTCTATGTACTTTTGTATACATCTGCAGTGCTCGGTATTATGTAAGCGTTGTTATTGTAACTATATTATACCTTTTTTTACTTGTATATGTGTTCTGCTACATTTTTAGAGCTTAGCTATTGTACCATTTATTATTTTAATTTTCTTTTTTGGCATAGAATATCCAAGCCAAGATGCTTATTATACAGTCGTAAAAAATCTTGCACTTATTGGTTGCTGCATTTCTTTTATTGATATAGCTTTTGATTTTCATGCCAGTGAACTTGTAAGTATAAACTCTATAAGGCTTGGTATATGTTGTATTTTTTTGTCAAAGATATACAGACTTCATAGTAAAAACAGATGTAGGCAATCCTCTTTGCTATAGTTTTGACTCAAGATAAAATTCCAGTAGTTTATAACCTGGTTAGTGTTATAAATTTGTTTGCAGAGCTGCGTGGCAAGCGCCTGAGCCGTTAAAAACATTTCGAAACTTTATATGCATTTGCAGCCTATGTCTGTGCTGTGCCAAATGTGTTGCTCCTATACGTGCACCTTTTTTCGTCTGATAGATAAGCATCCCCGCTACTAAAGTAGTTTTTTCAAGCCACTAAGTAGGACCTTATCTTATTTATTTGTGCATGGTTTGCAAAAAAACTTCTACTAACGTCATGTCACTTTTGATCATGCGGTATGAGACATACTGTGTCGGCATATAGACGTAACTGTTAATTGTTTTTTTTTTAAATACGGGCTAAACTACAATATGATCTAAAAAATAAAAACACTGACATCACTGGTAAAAATATAGTTGCATATGTGTATTAATGTGAAAGTCTTTTGGTACATTTCAAGTATAATGTTTTGCCTATCTGTTGGTAAAACCGTGTTTAAATGCCCCCGTTTGAACTAAACAGATATATAATGCAAAAAACAATTTTGCGTGTTTATATTTGTTTAAAAAAATTTTGTGACAATCTTTGGTATACTATACGTAAAGAATTTATAGTATGTATCTTTGCATTTTTTTATTGATGCAAATAACAGAACTAAAATATGTACTTTGTAAAAATACAAATAACGGTAAAACCGAAAACGGGAAAAAAAATACAACATTTTGTATTTATGTATTGAAATATGTACCATTTCAGTATAAAATCTACCAGGTTGTAAGATACTTACTCGAATTTTTGTATGACCAAACCTTTATTTGTAATGAACTTATCATTCTTTGTATACAAAAATATATATTTACAATTGTTTCACACTTTGTTTTCTTTTTTTTATCAACATATGTCTAAAAAGGTAAAGGCATGAATGCATTCAATATTCGCAAAAGCATTAGCTTTTATAATTATATAAAAAATGCGTCTATAAGACGCTTTGTATTTACATCATCGTAAAAAAACAAGTATTTAACTAAAAAATTGCTGTGCCATAAGTGCTTTGTTAATTTAGACATTTTACTAGGATTTTCTATGTTGTGAATGTCCCTGATGTTTTTTTGCTGCGCAATGCAATGCGTTTATTACCGTAATTGTTTTTTCAAAGTTTTATTGCTAAAATTACTTATAAAAACAGGGTACACTCTCAATTCTGCCTAAACACAAAGATGTGCAAAATATATGCGCGGATGACGTTTAGACTAGTCATATCAACGTAAAAAAAACATGCGGCATGTGGTGTGGTGTATATATAATTATCAATATATTGTGTTGCGTTAAATTAGCTTTACAAAGCACTAAAAAATTTACATGTATAAAATATACACTTAATGCGAATTTTCGATTTCTATATGTCAAAAAATAAAAAATCGACATTTAATGGGATAAGATTAATAATAACAACAGATTATAAGTGTCTATTGTTGCATGCGGACCTTCCATTCGCACGTACCCGCCAGCAGAAAAAAAAGCTGAAAATTCGCGCAAAACAAATGATTGGCAAAATCAATAATAAATTGGTATGTTTTTTTAATAAAAAACGATGTTTTCGCAATACATTTACGTTTAAATAAGAACATTTTTCGGTTGATATGGTTTCGACAAAAGCTATGTAAAAGTAAACCAAAAATTAATATGTAGATTTTATCGTCAAGTATATTTTTCATATTTTATTTTTTTATTTTGGATATTTTATCTATGATTTTGTGCTTTATACACCTACGATGACATATTGGCCGTGGACTGCGCGCTGCGCACGCCACAATTATTATGGGTTTAAGTAATGCATAATTTCTTCAGTTACTTTTTTTGTTATTTCTAACCCCTCATATGTGCAAAAAGTACGAAGAATGCCTCATTAAAAACAATACAATGCCTAACAGTGTTTTGAATAGCGTTTCTATATTGCTTTTATATATTTCAACTGGCAATACTACGGGACATAACATATCATGTATAGTTTTTGTTGTGTTTACGCGGTTCTACATTGTACATAATATGCAGAAGTTGGTTGTTTGTCACCGTACGGTGCAACATATACAAAAAATAAAACTAAAACAAAGCAACTTTTTTTATTCTTTTTATTAAAACTTGTTTAATTAGCAGGTATTTTTTTTCATATTCATTTTGATAGATAAAGAAATTTATATAACCAGAACTGGCTTTTTAAACGTAAAATGTATCGTACTAGACATGTCGCGTGCCAGAATTGTGCCCTTAGATATGTATCGTGACATATTAAATTTGTTCCGATAGGCGCGTATCTAGGGGGGATAAGGGGGTATGTACCCCCCCCCTCTTCAGAAAATTTTTCACGCCGATATTTAGGGGGGTCTTTTTTGTGCAGAGATTTTTTTCATTTTAAGAATCCAAAAAAAAAATTATAAACACAAAATTTTTCAAAAAAAAATTATAAAATTTAAAACTTCGAAAAACAAGGTTTTTAAGCCCAATTTTTGTAAAAAAAACTGACTACCCCCTGGCTCAAAAAATCCTGGGTACGCCACTGCTATAGTATGTTTGTGTTATAAATAGTTGAAAAGCACGAAAGACACAAAGTAGTCGAAAAATCTAAAGAACTAAAGTTAACGGTTTTAATTAAAACCATTTTAATAATTTACACAGCAATAATCACCTTATATCTTTTTGACATTTTTGTAATTTTTTTGCAAACCCTTCATTTACGTTTTCAGCCTAACATATTTGGAAAACTTTTTTGTGAGCCCTAGTCAAAACTTAAAAAGCCATTTTTTAGAATTATTACATAAACCTTATAAAAACTATAATTTTATGTAGCAAGAATTGCTCAATATTCATCTTAAAAAGTAAAGATTCATAATTTATGTTTCCTCAGTAGAATTTTATATAATAGTCGGAACAGACTATATTTAAATACTTGAAATGCATCGGTACATGTTTACTTTCTATCAATGAATACAAAAATTCACAAAGCATGCATTAAATTCATTATTAAAAGATTTGATAATTTAGATTAAATACATGAGGCTCTGAAATTGCCTTCAAAATACAATTTTGCGATTTAAACGCAAATCGTAAAAAACAAGCTTATTAGTATTTCAAAAATGCGCTAATCAAGTCCTACTTACGCAAAAAAAATCGATTTATTTGGATTATCCGATTATTATTAAAAAAAACTATTCGCGGATATTCGGATACATAAAAAACACGATTATTTGGGAATTCTATTTATTAGGAATGAAGTAAAATTTAAGAATCTGGATATTGTTTTATAAATTGCTACTATCTTGTAATATTTTCAAAGGGGTTTCCATGTAAATAAAAAATAGTTGAACATATACAATTAAAAAATATGGGTTCAAATAAATGCATATTGCAGTTCAGTTTATCACTTTTTTTAATTTAAAGCACGTAAAAGTTCCTCCCTCATGTTCATCAGAGCGGGTCTTTTAATTTAAACGTTATCATATTTACCCAGATGTGCTTCTGCATCGATTCTTTTACATTCCCATATACTAAAGTAATCAACCCACAAATGAGAAAAAAAGTTACCCTTGCATACACTGCATGTTTTTAAAAGTATTAGATCCACCATTTCCTTTTCAATATTACATAATTCCTGATTCATTTGGAAATTCAAAAGCCTATACGTAGTCATCTCTATATAAAAAGGATTTTCTGGACTGTAATCTCTTGCACTTTCAATTAGTGTTTTTTCATGTTCTGCTGTTAATTCGGTACATAATGGAAACTTTTTTAAATTAATATCTTCTCTTTTATAAACGCAACGAAATGAATCCCATAGTTCTTTTCTTTCTTAACTGTTTAAAGACTTGCACGCAAAAGAATGCTCATCTTGAAAAGACGTGAATTTCTTATAACACTCATCAAAATGTATGTGCAAATTTTTATATTCGTTAAAGTTCATTTGTTCATTAATATTTTCGAATTTAGTTCGGCTAGAGGAACCTTTGTCCATGTTGTATAGTATTTTTGTTGTAGGGGAACAGTAGCATGTTTGAAATTTTTTTGCAGCTTCGTTTGAATCACCTGCACGTTTATTATCATTACCATCTATTGGAGTCATACTTTGTATAGGAGACATAGTGAGTATCTGATCTTTTTCCAAATCAGTTAAATTCCAAAAACAATCGAAGAACAATGCGAGAAATCCCATTCTATCGTTAAATGGAATGCCCTCCAAATCACTTTTTATGCTATTGATTAATTCAGTAAACCATTCGGTTTTTTCATCTTCAGATTTACCGCATTTCTGCAAAAAACCTAAACCACAGCTTAGCCCGGATATTATACTATCGTTGCATTCTTCATCCTGTTGCAAATCATTTTTTAGTCCATAAAATAAATTATATAAGATGTTTTTGGTTTCAATACTAAATCCATGGCATAACTGATTACAAATAGTCGCAATAAATGTTCCAAAGAGCCGTCCCTTGTGTTTAACTTGTAATGTACTAAATTTAACTTCTAACACGTTAATTTTTCTTTGAAAGATCCGACTATGAGAATTTATGGATGTATTCAACTCTCCTAATCTTTTAAGAATTATTTGCAAATCGCTTAATTCTTTTTGACTTACTTGATATTCATATAATTTACCAGCCGAACTGAAACTAACAATATTATCTTGAGTTGTATCATTTGCAAGTTCTTTAGCTCTAACATCACATAGTTTAAGCTGATCTTGCATTAAATTCTTATACTGCCCCTCTCTTTTTATTACATGTGCTCCTTGACCCCCTCTTTCACTTATTTCATCGTTTACTTCCTTCTTTGTTTTTTCAGATTTGCTTTGATTTATTTTTTGGTATTCTAAATTCGACGAAAGATCAAGCTTTACGCGTACATCAAAGTTTTTAGCAGCAGATAATTTGTCTAGATTCATGTCTTTCATATTTCCTAATAGCAAACGACTTAACCTGATCATTCTGCCACATCTAAATGTTTTATTCAACTCTGTAAAATTTTCATCTCCAAATGTGGGTATGCATCTTTGTAAAACTTCGTTGCTTCTTTTTATGTTCGCTAAGAATATTAGATTGAAAAATAGTACAAATAATAAAAATATATATTTCATGTAAGGTAGAGAGTAATTGTTTAAATAGTTTCGTAATTTATGTCATATCTTTAAATTGAAATTTATTCTAAAATAAAAAATAATCGCTGATAAATACCTATTTCAATTATTTTAAAAATTAAAAACACTTTTACCGACGATAACAGGCTTGCCAACTTTTTATGGAGGGAAAAAACCAAACAAAAAAAAACAACCATTAAACTAATTTTTGTAGCAACTAATAAAACAAAAAAAAAAACTGCCTGTTAAAAACACATATAAAAAAACCTGCAATAAGAATTTCAATATACAAAAAAAATAAGTAAATATTTACTAAAATGGATAAAAACCACCAATACTGAAACCTACCGTAATATCCCGATAATAAGCACTAAAAAATATAACAAAAGAAAAAAATAAAGAGAAAAAAGTCCCGATAATAAGCAAATTCAGATTCCGGACACCAATTACCATTTCAATTCGCATTCTCGATTGATAAATCATTTATTTATTGTTCAATGTAACAATAATGATCGTATTTAAAATATACTATAAAATAAGTAAACACTTATATTATTAACCCTTAATAAAATATTCAAGATGCAAGATTTTAATATAGTCCCGAAAATAAGTAATGGATTTTTTTTACCCGCGCTTATTATCGGGGTATTACGGTAATTACTGAAACCAAAATTACAAAAAACTACTACTACAAAATTTCAAAATGAAAAAATGAGATATGTTATACTTTAAAATATAGTATCTGTTAAACAAATAAAATCTATTTAAGTAAAAAGAACTAATTGCAAAAGCATTTAGTTACAAATTAAAAAAGTAAACGTTCTTTTCTTCACCTTCATAAATATAAAACACATTTAAAGCAATTTTACACTTAAAATTTTTCAATCAAGGTTTGGCGGTAAACTAAAATTCTTTGAAAATACAAACCAGAAAAATCGAATTTGGTTTTGAGGCAAACCAGTTGGCAACCCTGGCGAATAATATAAATTTCAATACATTTAAATCGATACAAAGATACCTCTTTTTTAAAATTCGGAAAAAGGCGATTATTAGATCGCCTAGACATTTCTATGCATATTAAGTCATATCCAAACTAATTTAGAAAACCCAAAAAATGATTTTATAGAATTTTTTTAGTATACATACAAACAAACCCAAAAATGAAAATTGTAGCAAAACATAAACAAATTCGGTTTAGAGAAATAATACCCCCCCCCTAATTTTCCTATCAATTAATTTATTTAAAAAATTGATTTATTACTGATAAATCATGATCTCGTCTAGATAAAATTGATAAAAACATTTTTAAAACTTATTATACGAGACAAATGACAGTAAATTCGAACACAAATAAAAAATTATGATTAAAGTTAGTTATTATCATGATTATATCAGCTGCTTATCAAGTTTCAAAATAAATTAATTGATAGAAAATTAGGGGGGCTTTTATTTCTTTTATACCACAAATTCTACCTTTATAAAACTTATACATATTAACCACTTACCCCCAAGCCCGAGTCAGACCCAGGCAAAAAAAAATAATTCCCTGCCCCCAGCCCCGAGTAAAACTCGGGCAAAACTATAATATAAAATTTGAATTTAATAACAATACACAAAAAAAAAAGAGATTTTAGGTTATACTACTGCAAACCACTACATTCAAAGCATTGCGGTACAACTTATGTCTCTAACATTATGCAACAGCTGCATTAATCCAGACATGTATTGGATTTTCAAGACAAAACAATTCGATAAGAACCAACGAGTAACCCCAAGGTTTTCTTGTTTAAGAGGATGTAAGTCAAAGAACACAAATAAAGGATTTGTTCTAATTGACAATTTTTAAAATGGTGTTTTATTACATTTACTAATGTATATATTAATTTTTTTTATTAGCCAATTATTTTTACCCCCCTTGGGGGGTAAGAGGGTTTCGGAAATTTATGTTATTTAAATTTATTATATATTATATGGTTTTCGAAAATATGTCATATAACAATAAATGTTTTTAGGTAGATCCCATATTTTACCCGAAAGGGAATCAAATAATTGAAAGAAGCTGACCGTCGTATGTATAGGTTTAAATTAGAACTCTAGAACAACTAACTAGATGTTATTGATTTTCGTGTTAAAATATACCTGATTACAAAATGTAGTGAAAATCAGATATCAAAACTTGTTGACTTGTATAAATAGTTATATTATGCGTTTATCTTTTTGTTGAAATATAAAAAATAAAATATATATTATCGCCATTTTAAAATTAGATAAAATGTACGCAAGGCAATTGAAAAACACAAATAAGATAATGTTATTTTTCTTTTATTTAATACAAAATCAATATGCGGAGTTAGATTAAATTATCTTTTTTTTGTAAGTTTTTCTTATTAAATACGAAAAAGTTTTTATCATACTTGTATTCCTAGTTTTTTTTTAACAAACAAAATTTGACAATTTTTTAGTAACCAATTTTATTTCATTATCAATCAATGCAAAAGTAAAAAAGTCATTAATTTAAAAACATGAAAAATGCATTAACAGATTTTGTTAAGTTAATAAGTTATTTTCTAAACTATAAAACCCCTTATGATCCTCTTTTGATTTTATAAGACCATTTCGACTTCCTCAAGTCTATTACAATTACATTTTTTTATAAACCCTGTCATAAGAAGATTATAAGTTTTGTATAAGTAAAAAAGTGTATATATAAATTTTTAATAAAAAACTGTGAGTAATTTGTTTAATAATTTTATGATAAAAATTGCTAAATTCTGTAACCAATAAAATTAATGAGAATACTTAAATGTTATGTATAGTTGAGTTGTAAAAGTAAATACTTAAATTCATTACGAGGATTATATTTATAACAATAACGTATAAAACAGAAATATTAAACAGCTTTTTTTTTTGTTAGTTAAAATATACTTAATTTTATACAAAAAGCACAAAAATATACCTTCTGGCACTTTTTGTTTATATTCCCGACTTAAGCATACAAAGATTATAAAAATGTGTTTAGAAATAATTTTTATCGCCAAAAAAAATTTGCAAAAAGTACAGCTGTAATAATTTGGCAAAAAAAACTAATTATTTTTGAATAAGCCAGGAGATACTTTGGCTTCTTTGATTGTACCATTTACAACCTTCTTTGTATGAAAAACCACTTGTTTTTATATAATGGAGGGTCAAAATGCCAAAACCTGAAATTCTAAAAATTATAAAATCTTTGAAGCCTGCCAAAAATTACAAAAGTATCAATTTAGAATTTTAAAATTGTTATTAATAAAAAAATTTATAAGTAAAATCGGTTGAAAATGCAAATATATGCAGGTATTATGAAAGAAACAACTATGTTATGTGTCACATAAGTAATTACTAAAATACATTTTTTTTTAAAGTGCATTTTTCTTTCTATGCAGGATTAATCATTTGTATAATTGGCCAAAGAAAACAGAGTAATATAAATACATTCCTTATTTTTGTTGATTTAGATTTTCTAAATTATATTTGCTTATGTTTTTGTCGTTTTAAGCATGTATTTGTATAAATGATAATGTAAATAGAAAAGAAACAATTTATGAAAGGAGTTCGATCAATTTTCTGTAATCAATTTTCTGTGATCAATTTTTTTTCGCGTTTTACTTTTTGGAATTAAAAACAGTCACGTCTATAAACACTACCATAAAATATATGGTACATCAATGTTTCAACATGTAAACTTTCTCCTAATCATCATTCAAATTTATGTGTCATAACATTTAAATTTTTTCTTATATTTTACGAGCCTGTTTAATAGTTTATAACTCTCGTTTTGTTTGCAAAAACGAAACAAACAGAATTTCTTTCATTATCGCTATAGAAATCGTATTTAAACGCATTTTAAATTATTCCATTCGACTTAGGCATGACTGCTGCTAGACAGGTGAATGTTCAGCACCAACAATCTTACATCTACGTAGCAGGGATAGAAAAAATACAACAATAAGCGGACGGCAGTTTGTTTTTTCGATTTCGCCCGTTATGGTCATTATGGCCATAAAACGGAAAATTTGTAAATATGAGTGTAATTGTGTATAAAATCGCGATTTTATTCGTATCCTGTCATTTTTTGTAAAAAAACCCTGTTAATAGTAGATAAAGCAAAAATCAAAGGTTGTTTTGACTCTAGACGGGTTTTTTCATTAATTTTCTATGAATTTCTGCATACAATATTTAGACATATATTTTCGATTTAATGCATTAATTTATAAGAAATCAACACTAAACACTGTTTAATTCATTTCCCGCATATACAGTCCCGCTTTTTATTTCAGGCAAGCAATTTTTGATTTGAATGTGTTGTAAAAATTATTTTATATTATTTTAAGTATTTTTTTAATTATATTCTTACCATGTAAATAACTGCAAAAAAAAGCAAAAAAGTTATTCATGTAATATAAGCTAAAAAAAGTATATTGCATGAATAATTTATAATTTGCAAATCAACTAAATTTAGCCCGTATTTTTTATAAATAGTATGCTTAATTGTGTTACTATTGAAAAACTTATTAAAGAGTCTATGTTTTTAAGCCAATATAAACAGAAAACAAAAGTTAAAAATTAAAAATTAAAATAAAACTAAAACTAAAGTATGTGTATATCAATATTAAAAGTGTAGAACATATGTGTTAATGTGTATTTTTTCTGTTTAGATGCAGGTTTTAATTTTTAAAAGCAAACTATAGAAAGTAATGAATAGATAAAAACTGTTTTTCAATATATTTAATGCTCAGTTACTTCTATAATTTTTTTTCTGTAATCTTAGCTTGTACAAAAGTATATTTCTAAGACCTGTTAACCCACATAGTTGACTAAATATGAGATCTGCAAAAAAAAGCAAAAAAAAATATGAAAACATTATGAATAAAATCCTGCAATCAACGCGCTGTTATTTATGGCTATTATAGTATGGGTCAATAAATGTTTCGTATTTCGCCTTTATATCAAAAAACAATATATATGTATTTAAGTATTTATATATAATATAAAAACGACAAAAAATGAAATTTCAGTGTACAAATAAAATCTTATTCAAATAAATCGGCATTTTTTTACAATAAAAGTGGTAAACTGTGTTGAGATTATATGTTTCTGTTATTAACCTAATGATTCCCAACGTCATTTATAGCATTTTAAACGTATAGAAGAAACATATTACATTATTTATAAATGATTTTAAAACATTACAAGTTTTATTTTTTTTATAATATTTTGTATAAATAAGCTTTATAATTATATGACAAGAAAAATCAAGAGTTTTTCCGCATTTTAAAATGCTTTTCTGCACTAAAGTTTACTAATCAATTGCATAATAACGAAACAATAATTATATATGGTGCACAAATAATCTTTACAAAAACAACACAAAAAACCTGGCGTAGTGTTTTTTTTTTCTTAATTCTAGTTTATTGTGTCATGTGACAGTTTTAGTATTGTTTAGTGTTTCAAATTTATGGGTTTACTTTTTTGTATGATTTTTACTATTTCATGCCTATGATATTAAAAAAAAAGCACGCAAAAAATAATCTTTGTAACATCTACTGACAAAAGAAAATAATATAAAGCAATATCAAATTTGCAATACCAGTAAAGTTAGCCCGTATCTGACAGAATTGAATGCATTCATGCTTAAACTAGCAAAAACACGGAATATAAAAAAATGGCGTAATAAATTGTAATATTGTAAAAACTAAAGCTCGTGTATCTTTTTTAAAAATAGAATCTACTTTTTAGTTCGTTTTTATTGATATAAAAATTGTTTTACACCCTTATCTACATGAAAACTATTAAAATTACAATAAATTTGTTTTAACATGCAATAATACAACATCTTATCATACTATATTTACATTTTTAATAGTATACGCATTAGGGCTTGTAATCCCAGGATCCGGGGATGTCAGAACAAAAAACTATAAATCTAATCCCGGAAAATAACAACGAGATCCCGGGATACCGATATAACAATTAAATTTTACTTTTTTTTAAAATGTATTATCTGATGAAAGTAATTATTAGAACGTTTAGAATTGTATAAACTAGAAATAAAATGAGAAAAAAGTTATATAAATTCTACTCAAAATTACCTTTAAAAAGAGTTTTGGTTTTGAAGCATCTACAATTAATATCAATGCCTAACAAACAAATTTGAGCCTGTTAATACTAGCCTTAAAAATACAAATTATGTTAAACGCAACACTTATTTAAGCTCTGAATCAAAAGTAAAATACATCAGGTAAATTTGTAATGTGTTTTGTTGTAAGAATACGAACGATTCTGCGTTTTTATGTTTATTTTTGTCATATTAATGAGAATTTAGTGCTTGAATAGTCTTAATATCGTAAAAAAAAGTTAAAAAATAGTAAAGTTTTTACCAGGCAGTCAATAAAATCGTATTGCCAACGAAAAAAATAGATTTTTTTAGTCTATGTTACAGGCTGAACATTTTTTTTTCTAAATTTACGACACATAAGTATAACTGCAAAATGGCAAGCGGTTGCCAAAAACGCAAGCTTACACGTCTTAGCGTCAACGCTTATATTCTGATGTTTTCCAATGTGTGTCGCTTTTTTATTTTGTTTATGGTAACCACTTGACTAAAAGAAAATCAATTCCAATAAAAGTTATGCCTTTATGATTTTACTGTTTTTCGTAATTGCCTATTCCTAAAGTAAAAACATAGCAAAATGGTTTATCATACCGACTTATATGCAACGTTTTAAATCTTACCTTTTTTTAGCTATATTGCCAAAAATGGGTTTTAAACATATAGTTTTGTTTTATTTTTTGTAGCTATTATAGGCACTTTTTTTTGCCAAAGCCAAAACAGCAAGGTGAGTATAGTTTTCTCATGCATATATAAAACAAATATATAAATTGTGTGCGACGTAATATATTTGACAACAAAAACATTTTGTACGTAAGATTTAATAAGAATAAGGGACTAAGAAACAAAAAAAAAATCTACACTTGTATTCGTATTTTAAATCTTTAACATTTTTTTGCACCAAATTTTTTAATTTTTACTTTGATGAAAATGTAGTGCCGTATAAATAAACAAAAAAAACGCTACAAAGTGATTTTTATGATAAAATTGGTTAATTTAAAAACCTTTAGAATAAAAACTTTTACCAATTGCACCTATTTAGTTCTTTTTTTTTACCGTCAAAAAAAGAAAAAAAAATATTCAGTCATTATTATTGCATTTGTTTTTTATAGAATAAAACAGGAAGACACGAACGAATGCTTAATGTTTGAAAAAATTAAGTCAAAAATATTAAAAATATAAATATCATGGTCAGTTTTATTTTATATTATTAAGCTGTAAATATAAGACAAGTATAACATATTTAAAAACTACATTTTAATTGTTTACAAAATGACGATGTTAACCTAGTTTTATTGCATATTAAAACGATCAGCAATATTTTTTTATACCCATATTGTGTGAAAAATGCAAAAAAACATGTTATGTATACACGGAAATTATAAAATGGCTTTATTTAGGCAAATAAAGCGTAAGGTCTGCAATATTATAGATACTTTTTTTTTTTTTGCTTTATAAAGTAAAAGCTATATGCCCTTTTTTTTGTTATTCTGGCCTAGATGCTCTAATCGATAATACAAAAAGCATATATTCTCCTTTTTCTTGTATCTTTTTTAATAGTTATTTTTTAGATTTGCATTAATTGCTTTACAACCTACATAAAATTTTATGCATATTTGTAGATTATAAGCAGGCCTATTCAAATACGGCAAAAACGACAAAACTGTCGTATTTTCCGTAAATACGGATTTTTTAGTGGTAGTTATTTACGGAAAAAAAAGTTAAAATGTATTGCAAGATCATAAAAAAGTCAAATATTTTTAGTAAGTAAAAATAAACTCATTTTCAAATACGGAATTTCTAAAGAACTATGAAATAAATATAAAATAAGCGAGTCAAAAAACTATACATAATTCTGTAAAAAACGAAAACTCTAGAAAAGCGTAGTATTTTACGCAAAAAACAAACATCTTAAAACTAAAAAGAAAATGAACACTTACAACGTGGAAGCATTAAGGTATAAGTTTAAAAGAAATAAAACTAGTATATTCATGTTGTTGTATAATTCAAACACCAAATTGATTTTATTTTTTCTTTTACTATACTGAAGCTATGTACAAAGGCACTTAGAATATATATTAAAAACAAAAAAAAAAACTAAAACTACTATTTTTTTGTTTATTTTTGCATTTTAATTTCAGAATTATTCTCTGAAGATGCCAGAGGGTTTTAAATTTTATTTTGGAAACCTACTAAGGTAACCTTTTTTTTTGTATTGCAAGTGTGATTTATTTTTCTTTTTAAGCTTATCTCTTATAATTTGTTTTATGTCGTATAAAATAACTTTTTTTTGTTCAAAATATATAATTTTTACATATAATAAAGTTAAAAAATTTTTAACCGCTTTTGCAGGTTACAAGGGATATTGCAAAAAAACTTTTGGATACGTTTGCTTGTGCAATGATTTCGTTTTTCTTAGCAAAAAACGAGTTTTTTGTAAAATCCGTATATGTGACATTTAAAAACAGCAAAATGTTCCGTATTTAAGTATTTACGACTATTTACGGAAATAACGTAAATAAATAGGCCTGCTTTAAGTGAAAAAAAAAGTTTCCTTTTCAGGTGTCGCAATATCCGAACATGAATTACACGTGTTCAATTTTAGAAACTTTTTTTAAAGGTATTTTGTTTGTTTTGCACAAAATCAATGCTAAGATTCAAAAAGAAAACATCCTGGCAATAACATTATTATTTTTTTTACATAAAAAATATTACATGAAGATAATCGTAAATTTATCACATTTAGAAATTCCGGGATACATCCCGGGATCCCGGGACAGCGTGTTTTAAAGTTTTCCTGATTCGGGGATTTTTTATCCCGATATTTTGCAAACCCTATTACGCATGCAGAAAACTATATGCCTAGACGTATATTAATACACACGAGTTATGCATATATGAATTAAGAAATAAAAATTCTAGACAATAAGATAATAATATAAAAAAAATACAAAAAACCGCTAATAAAATTACATAATTTTTTTTAGTAGCATTGATGAACGCAAAAAATGCTATCCAATTTTTTGTTTGACAGCTTGTATTAATAAATATATTTTTTTGTTTGCATGTGAGTTGCATGTAGAATTTACAAATAAAATAAAAGATATAGATATACATTTTATTTTTTTCAAAAATTTAAATCTATTATTTTATAGATAACATGGTTGTATGCAAAAATACGAAGCGTCATATTCAGATTGGTTTTGTATTTTTTTAAAGATTAGAATGTATACAGTATATGTTTTTTTTTTGTTTTATAGCTTCTTATACACGATTCTATAAACAATATAAATACCTTACAAATCATGTTTTTTAACGACAATTGTACCTAAAAGATTTGTTATTAAAACAAAAAGGGTTTTTTTTACATCAGTTACTGATTTTACCTGATTACCTGTAAAGTTTTCGATTGTGGACGTTTGAAGAAAATTTATATATATATTTTTCTTATCAAAGAGTCAAGCAGAATGGCATTGTTGATGCTGCATTGTAAAACTATGTTTCGAATATGATAATTCAGAGTAGCCCCCAAAAAAGCCACTATTATTGTTTTTAATTAAAAAAAACTATCAGTAAATCTTCTAAAGCATTCATATTAAACAATTTTTTTATTATCTTTTTTTCGTTTCGCAAAAAAAGTTTTTAATCAACATATAATAATGTCGTCAGGGCATATTTATATACCTTTTGTTTATTTCTAGATATATAACAATAAATATTGTGCAAAACAGTTTATCATGTTACTTTTTTTTGTATACTTTTGTCAAATTATGTATAATCGTAATTTTTGAAACTGAAATACATTAAAATTTCTTAATCTATCTAGACTGTTGTTTAGATTATATTTTCTTAGTTAAGGCTTGTCTAGGATGCGCGTATACAGAAATAAAAAAGTTGGATGGCCGTAGCAAATTACTCTTTTGTATTTTTTACTATGTGGATTACAGATTGAATATACAGTTTAACATTTTATCGTATAGATACTTGCCAATTATAACTTGGTTTACATTACCTTTTGTTTTTTGAGCAAAAAGCTTAGCGTAAACGAAGTTACTATTTACTTAGTTTGTCCTTAACTTAGCATACAGAAAAAACTAAGTTGGTTTTTAGTTTGCAAAGTACAGTATTGAAATCCAGAACAAGCTTAAAATGCAAAATATATTTGTAGTTCGTTGCTTTTTTTATTACCTTTTGCATTTTTTTTTATAAAAAAAATCTTGATTCTATTATCATTCACTTTTGCATATTACAAAAGAATTTATATTACTCAATAATGAAAAACCTAATATAATATAAACAATTAGTATTCTAGGTGTTTTTAAAGGTTTTACTGAAATACAGTGGGGATTGTTTTTTATTTAAGTACTTGCATTTTTAAGTATTTAATATCGTAAACACAATTTATTTTTATAATGTGAGTTCTATTGCATGGAAATATTTTTCCTTGTTTAAAAATTTCTCAAGTTACATTTATCACCAGCCACACAATTAATGTTTTTTTTAGTTTTAAATATTCTTGAATGTCTGCTCTGCGTAAATCGGAAATGCCGCAAAAACGTTTATCCGTATAATTTTACATGCTTCAAAAATATAACCATTAACACGCAATTTAACAGTAGGTTAACTTATAACTTGCTTGCTGTCAATATCTATTAGTTATGATTGTTTTAAAAGAGATGTAATTCTATTGAAACCTTATCACGCATTTTTCCGATTTTAGTGTAACAATTTTTTTTTTGCTGTCTTTTATTGTAACTTTTATAAAAAAACATTGTACTTTATAACTTTATATTTTCTCATTACATATTTAAAATATTTTTGAAATATTTTTCTTTAATGAGATTTTCTGTAAAAAATTTTTTTCAGTGCATATTTTGTTTACATTCAAGTAAAATTTTTCATCATCAACATTTTTAAAGTTTTTTCTAAATGATGCACATAGAAATATCGCTGTGTTATTTTTTATTATAGCAATCGCTCAATACGTCTTTTTTTTATCACGATGTGTATTTATTTTGCAATAATCTCGGCAACTTTTTTTTACTATAGTAACAAAAAGAAAATTACACACTATAAATTACACCGTATTTTACCAATTAGATACAAGAACATGCCCGTATTAAAGCTTAATGTATATACTACAACAAAAGAATGTTTTACTTTTTTTTATGGCTTTTTTTTTTGTCTATTTTTTTATGTAAAGTTTTTTTTTGTAGAAGTATTAGCGCTAATAAGCTTTGTGGTATATCTATACATACTTTTGTTTTGGTCATAGAGAAAAAAACACCATCATTGTTTTTGCCTTCTTTTAAAATTATATATTAAAATGACGTAAAAAAAAGCGACTAGCAAAACAACTTTTCCGTACTTGAAATTGATTGCGCATTTCTGAAAATCTTTGCTTATTAGTTTTCGAACTGACCGGGTTTCTTTTTTTGATTTGATGCAAACGAATTTCTTTCGCAGCTTCAAACACATTAGATTTGTATATTTTATACAGATATTGTGTTTTCGTATCAGTACATTAAACAAAATTCAAAATTTTTATTTTTATATTAAATAAGTTTTAAAGAATAAAAAAGTAACCGTGAAATCAGACTTTCAAACCTATGATAAATGATGGCTAAAGTTTTACAACAAATTCAATATTTTTTCTTCTATTCGTCTATTTTTTCACACGCAGCATACGTAAAACTACCCTAAGATTAAACACTTAGTACAAAAAAAAGCCAAAACCATTATTAAATGTACAAAATCGTAATACAGTGAACTTACGCGTTTTTTTTGGCAACAAAAACTAATACTAAAAGAATCTGTTCTTGTCTTGCGTTTTATATTACATAGAATCTAATAAAAAAGGGTTCAAAGATATGATAAAACAACAACTAGTCACTTTTTGTACAAAGTTTGCCGTCTTATATGTAAATTTTAGTTACCTTAATATATAAAATATCAGGCTACATTTATTTTTGTAATTTTTTATTTTCTAATAACAAAAAAATAGAATTTTTTTTCATTAAGTACAAACAACAATGCAAGTATGATTTAAAGCTTCGTTTTAGACTATGTTCGTTACATTTTAAGTTTAAAAGCCTTTATAGATTCGTACAATTTTAGAAAGTAAATAAATTGCAAAGAATATATATAAACAAAACAGTACAAATTAAAGAGTTTTCTTATTTTTTTAATATGTGTAAAGTATGTTTCAAAAATTTTGTGACATTTGTATCTGCGTGAAAAATATCCGCATATAAAATAAGGCATAAATGTGTATGATATTTTTTAAATTATATTATAAAATAACTCTTTCTAAAAAAATATAACTGTGTTAAAATTAACAAAATAAATTTCAGGGTACTGAAAATTGTATGCTTTTTCTTTACTGTAAAAAAAAATCCTTTACAGACTGCAAAAGCAATGATACACATAAAGACAACTTTGCTTTAATTTTAAAGCGACAAATAAAGAAAGGTGGCATTATGCATGAGTTCTACACATTTTAAGAAAGTGTGTGTTAAAAAATACACTTGCGCCTTTTTAAATGTTGTTTTAACCATAAAAATCTATGCAAAAAGTCCTCTAGCGCTATAAAATATTGATACGAAAATATAAAAATGTGTTATAACTAATGAATGGTTTTATGTTTTAATCTACGTATTTATACTTCTAAAGGCAAGAAAAAAAGTAACATAATAGTTTTATTAAACCTCCGTGTCTGTTAAAATAACTTTGGCTTACGTTTTTCTACGGCATTTATTTTTACTTTTTGCCCTAGTTTGAAGATAAGGAAAAGAACGTTTACTTTTTGCATATACATAAATATACACTTTAATGTTTACAAAGAGGAAAGCTTACCAGGCACAATCGCTTGGCTTTTACATTAGGTTTTACAAATTTGTTACTCGATAAAAATAATACGACAAACAATACATATATTAAGGATGTATACTAGAATTTTTCGCAATGCATATTTAGAAAATTGAAAAAAAAACAATGTATAAACAAAAAAAATACGCAAAAAATATATCTCTATTGGTAAAAAGCTTAAAATAACTGTCAGCTGTTTTTCTTTGTAAACAGATTTGGGTACGTTCTACAGCAACGTATAAGTATGAAATTGTGTTACAGTATAACTTTACAATGCTTACTTAAGCATTTTTTGCAACCAAAAAAACAACTATTTATTTTACTTTTTTATACGAAAAACTTACTATTTTTTTTATTGACTGTGCACTAGTACAATGTATCAACAGATCGAACAAACATATTTGATTAATATCCGTGTCTTAATTTGCAATTTCTTAGGTTTTTTTACAGTGGCTAACGTTTTTCGTGACACAGAACACAAAAAAACTATTTTTCTTTTTAATATATGCAAAAAATTTTTTTCAATCACGCGGGACAATGTAAATTATAGCTTCATTTGTTTAGTTTTTTGTAATATACAAAGACTTACATAAGTAACAAGTAAAAAAAATAAAATTGCAGCGCAATAAAATTGATTCTAATGCAAAAAGTAAAATATAAATGTATTATTCTTAACTCGCTAAATATAATATTGCAATATAAAGGCAACAAAGATTGTAATAGTAGTACTTTTAGCATCTAAAGATAAAATTTCCGCAAGTAATATGCAATCAAAAAGAAAAAAAAAGTTTTTTACTTCAATTCGAATGTTAAGTAAATTTTAAAATAGTTTTATATAAAAAAGGGATTTTAATTTATGGTGTATCATTTTTATTTGTATTGCAAAAATTTTTGGTACCTCCAAAAAGTATTTTCTCCATTGATGAAGCGACATTTGCCATTTGTGTTGCAATATTTACTATTATGTTGCAATAATTGTCATTTAAATTGCAACATTCCTAAAATTTTTAACTTAGTTAAACTTGACTATACAAAAACATAAAAAAATATCATATAAAATCAGTTTTTTAAAAGCATATTGTCTTTTTGAAGCATCTTTTTTTTGTTAGGTCACTTATACAATTAGTCTTACATTGTTTTTACTTTTTATGAGTGCCGTCTATATAAGATTAACCATAAATGTATTTTGTTTTTTCTTCTACAGGCTTTTTTTCTGTGTACCATAGAAAAGAAGTTGTGCAATAAAATAGAATACAAATATTTAAAAGGCAAAACAAAAGGAAAAAATCCATCATACTTCTTGAGTGTGGCATTCATAATACGACACAAAGATGATGCTATATATTCAAATATCACTAATCTCAAAATGAAGATGCTTAATTTTCGAACAATAACATATAAAAAATACAACTAACTCGTAATATTTTGTAACTGTTCCCAGTCAATTTATGTATAATTTTTAGTTTGTTCGACAGAACAAAAATATAAATTGCAATCAAAAGACAAAGATTGTAACATCAATGACAAGATTGCAACATCAATGGCAAAGCTTGCAACAATAATGACAAAGATTGCAACATTATATGATGAGATTGCAAAAAACCCACATTAATATATTTTTGGACGTATAAAGAAACAATGTTTTTATTAAATACTAAAAACACACTTACGATAGAATCCTAATACAAGAAAATGTTTTTATAGCATTTAACTCAACATGAAAAATTTAAGTTATTGTTTTTTATAAAAAACTAGATTTAAAATGTTTATTAGTTCGTTAGAAGTAATTTTACTTAAACTGTATTGTTTTTAGCCTTGGCGTAAAAATAATAACCTTTCACGACCTTTTTTGTACAGAATTTTGTACAATTAATCGACTTGCTACTCAACTATCTTGTTAAATGTTGAAATTTTTTTACTTTAAGTGAAGTTGAATTGAACTTACAAAAAATGTAAATGGTTTTTTGCCGTCTCAATGTAATTTTAACCTAAATTTTTAGTAAAGAACTTATAATAAAAAATTTTTATTTACGACAAATTCAAAATGTTGGCGTTTTTAGTTCTTCAACGATAAGGCCTGCTAGCAACGAATTATCAAATAGATTACTGTACAAAAAAATTATTGTGTTTGCTTGTTTTTTAAATTATAAATTGTTAACCCCAATACAAAAGTACAAAAATTCAAATAAACAAGATCAAGTGCAGTTACTGTAAAAAAAGACTTAAAGTGTAGTATGTTTTAGTTTTAAGTAAAAAAATGTGCAAAACAATTGAAGTAAAAGAAGAAATAGAAATCAAAGAAAGTAAAGAATCAAGCAACAAAATAAAAATGAGAAACTACCAAGATTGGTCTAAAGTGTGCCAGCTAGTAGCTGATATTTAATAAAAGGGGGCAGACCTATTGTACAAACATTTTTTGACAATTCTGCTTTAGCTTGAAAACTTAGTATTACAACAAACGAACTAAAATTTGTACATTTCTAGTAAAAACCGCAATTAAGAAAAGCAAAAAAAATATAAAAATTTTTAATTTTTTACTTCAGAGTTTTGTTTATTCCCATTTTGCATAAATTTGGTATCGCATATTTTGGGTGTCTTTTTTTGTTGGATACCAATTTTTTTCATACCGTTGATTTTTTTGGTACACTTTCCTTTGTATTATATATTTTTTCTTTTTATAAACACCCCCGCATTACTTCTAATGAGAGGATTGACAACATCGCGCACCAACAGAACGAATAAAACATTTGCACACATATAGTAACATGTTCATAAACAAAGGTAGTCATAGTAAAAAATAAGTAGTATTGATTTATAGTGCTGAAATAATTTTATACGGATTTACTGATATAGTGCCCAATAAATAAATATAACGGCCTTTATATTACTTTACGATTGTTTTAATAACTTACAAAGCAGGTTGTAAATAATATGCATTATAGTACACTGATATCTTACTACAAGTTTTGCAGGTAAAGTAGTTTTTAGTCTTAAAACAAATCACTTAAGTGTCAACACAAAAACATAATGACAAGCACATCTAACATAATTTTTTAAAAAAATATCAACAATAAACTTTTTAAAACAACGAAAGGCATAGAAAAACGCAAAAAGCATGATAAAGTATTATTTTATAAAATGCTGTAGTGAAATATACAAAAGTATGCGTATCAACGAATAAAGCAACATAAATAAAAAAAAAACAAAATTTGGTCAGAAACATCTATCATCACTTATACACAAAGCACATATTTTTTAACAGAAAAAAACAGCAAAAGCTTTTTTTAAATTTAATAAACATAAAGCAATATGATAAAAAGTACGCAATAAAACTACAAGGTTAAGTAAGTCGTAAAATGGTAGAAAAATGGTATTAAGGCTATTGTAAATAACAACTTACTTAAAAAATAAATATAAAAGCAAAATATATATGGCAATGTACGTTCGAAAATATAATACCTTCGTTATATAAGTACGGTTTTGCAAAAATACACATATTAAAACACATTTGTACAGAAAAGAGTTTACCCTTATCTCCCCCTCTCTAATTAAGGGCGATAAATATGTAAAAAAAGTTATACACACAAAAATGTATAAACAACGCAATCTATGCAAATATGCGCTGTAAGTTAATAGAAAAATCGTGGCTTCTTAGTGACAGTATATAATTGGTATAGACTTTGCAAAACATAACTCCAAATAATTCGATACAGATGCAAAAAAAAAAAAAAGAAACAAAGGATAATTTGCCAGGTAAATACGAATGCATTTTTGACGGCAAAATATACTAAAAAAAGGATCTATTAGTTCGATCTTATCTTCCACCAACTAAATTACGGTAAATTTTTCTTTGCGTATCAAAAAGCAGAGAGGCTAAACTACTTTTTGCCATATCTTGCGCTAAAAATTTTTTTTTTTTTTTTTGTTGCATACACTTAATATTGTATATTTAACTCGGCAACGACAACAAGATGTTTTTACTAATATCCTATGTAGAAAACATAATATTTGAAACTTTGTCGCAAACAAAAAAGACTTGCACGCCGCAAACCACTTATGTACGCTTTGTCTCAAATGAAATGACACCGATTTTACTTTAAATTTAGAAGTATTTAAACAAAAAAAGCACGTTTGCTTTACACAAGATATTCATTTGTAAACCTGAAAAAAATGAAGGAAATTTTGCTGTAAAAAAAAACTTTACTGTTGTTGTGTCCACCAGCTCTATTATGAACACTTCTTGTGCTAAAGAGCAATAAAACATGCCATCAAGGCTCGGCCATTGCTTTATTTACTAATTTGACCCGATTTTCGTGGAGAACGCATACATTTGCGCATTTTTCTGCTGTCAAAAGGCATTTTAGTTGATTAAAATGTATGAAACATGAGATTTATTAACTGATAAATTAAAATGTCAAAACAATCAAGATCCAAAAAAGCATATAAACGAATAGTAAATGAAGCAGAAAAACCTTATATATTTTATATATGCCTTTTCAAAAAAAAAGGCATCAGCGCAATTATCCAACAACTGTCACGATAAATATAAATAATAAAAAGTTTACCAGTCGACATATCATTGCTACACTAATTAAAGTCATGTATTTTTCATGTTTCATTTCACGGCGCCGCTGACGGTTTCGTGATAATAGAACATGGTTTACTACTTTTTTTGGCACGCATATAATATGTTTTTGTTTATGTGATTAGCATTTTGTATATAATACTATAACCTTGAATCACATAATCAATATTTATATGTATTTTAGGCTGCTTATGATTTTTTATTAAAATATGATTTTTTTTGTTTTCTATAGCTACAAAAAAAGGCTCGGACATCGTACCAAAAAGATTTAAATGCTATAAAATTAGAATTTCCATACATAAGATTTTTCACATATTACATTTATTTTGCAACTAGGGTCTCCAAATTTTCCGGGGACTGTTTTTCCCTGCTGTAAAAGGCACAAAATTGAATACTGGGTACCAGGGGATATACTTGGCGATTGATAAAAAAATTTCATATCTTTTAATAGCAGTTAATAATTTTTACGTGTATTTACAAGCGCGCAAAAATTAACTTGTAATTTCTCAATGGTTTTTTGCGTTTAAAGCAGTTGTCTAACAATCAACAAGCACTAAAGCTATAAACACCAATGAATATATGGTTTAAAATTTTTTAAGTTGCCAAAAATACATGCAAAGCTGTTCTTATGTGTAAATCAATGTTTATATATCATATATATAATAATTTAAAATAATTCTACATATAACATATAAATGGTTTTCTCGGTATATATCTAGCACAAACATTTTTTTAGTACCCTTAATTTGTAGTTGCATTTTAATCATATTTAAGCGTGGTTTTTATGTATAATATTTTTTTTATAAAAATCTTTATGCTTAAAAAAATTTTAAAAAAGGCATGAAAGATATAATAAAAACAATTTTAAAATTAAGTTAAGAAGACAAATATGATAACAGCTTCTTTTTTCTCTTTTTTCGCATTTTATTTTATTTTCTGTTATTATACTTTTAGAAACAGAATTAAGGTTGTTTCTGTAGATAAAATGTCAAAAAGTTTATTTTCAATTTTAATTTAGTTGCATTCATGCATTTACAACAAATAAGAAAACATCCAAAACACGAATGTATACAAATCAAATAAAAAAGAACAATAAAATTGTAAAATGGGGTTCAATATCAACTGTTTAATTTTTCCTTAAAAACACAAACTATTTCTGAGTTACGTTTCTTTCTTTTATACAAAGTAAAACACAAAAAAATTTGCCTATACTTTATTTGTATATATGGTAAAACATATATCTTATTTTTTCACCGTGTACACAATTTTTGTAAAAAGAGTTTAGCAGTAACAAAAAAATATCAAAAAATGCTTTTTCAGCAAAAATAGCAGCTATGTATGTACAAAGAGATGATTACTTAGAATACAAATTACCGCAAAACATGCGATATTTACATATATGTCAATGTTAATATCATGCTTTCTTGTTCTATTTGTTTTTAGTATGAGAATTTATAATTACATTCCTTTATCAACTTTTTGTTTTTTAAAATATGCACCTGAAATTACATATTTTCATTACATTAAAAGTAAAAAAGTAACAAAATACTATTTTGTACCTATATTTTGTATATACTTTAAAAGAATTCCACGAACTTCTAAAGTAATCAAAAGAAAAACAGAATTTATTTTGCATATATAAAAATCTAAGTTTTAACTTTTGTATATATATGACTAACAGGTGTTTTTGTCGCCTAAAATATAAAAAAAGGCAATTATAAAAGACATGTATATACAAACTACTACAAAACAATTGAAACCAATATTCTACGCTAGTTTTGCTTATCTTTAAACACCTGAAACCACTAGATACAATAATTATGTATACCACGTAAAAACAAACCGTAAACCACATAGCAGATAGCAATATTAAAAATGTGAATTTTTATTTCATTACATGTAGCTTTTTAAGTAGGAACAAGTATTAATAAAACCGCAAAAAACATAATAAATTCAAAAAAAATTTTTTATACTTAAACCACTAACTTCAAACTTCTAAAGAATCTACAAAAATTAAGAGCTAAATCGCCGTTCTTGTACAAAATTACTTTTTTTCGTTAAGATTTTGCGTAAAAGTAAAGCTTTTAAACAGATTTTTTATTAAAAACATCTTTTTTATACAAGATATTATGATATACATACAAATTTATCAGCAAAAAACAGAAAACTGTATATTTCACGCGTAAAATTGTCTATGTTATTGAAAACCCGGGTAACCCGCCAAAAAAACCCTCGGTAATAAAATTTTCTTTTTTTTGTCAACTACCCGATTACCCGTGTACCCGGGTACCCGGGTATAACGGCCCTACTTGTAACTAAAATATGTGTAGTTTTTTATTCTTTTTAAACATTGTCTCGGTATTTGTTGCGTTATGAGGTCGTTGTGACATTTTTTTGCAAAAAACGCATAAAATAAACACGTTTTTTAAGTATTTTGTTTTTTTTTCTATTTATAAATTGAAATTATTGTAATTTTGTTGTTATTTGTATAATTATTTAGCACGAAGATAAAATTTTATACGATTTGTTACTAAAATACTACAAACCATTATGGAAACAGGCCAATAGTGACACAAAAGAATGTGTGCAAAGAGAGACTTTTTTTCACCTAATGGCAAGTACTAGAACATAAGTAAATAACCAATCTATTAGTACAAGTACTAGTGAACACTTTTTCGCACTAAAAACAAATTACTTGCAAAATTCATGGCTATATATCAAAAAAAATCAATACATATAGCAAACTAATATACAGGATTTAAAAACAAAATATACTTACAACAATCAAAATACGTAAGTTTTGGTCTTTACTTATCATATGTAAATGCAATATTTTTCATTATGCGTTTTTTGTGGAATTTGCAATTTTGTCTATGAAAAAATACGTTATTCGGTTTTATCTTACAGTAGAATATATACATATGTTTTATGACTGCTTGACTAAAAAAAACTACATAACACTATATTTTTTGATAAATGTACTTTAAGAATATAAAGTGTAAATAACAAAGTTCAATTAAATTCAAAGTAAGTGTGTTTCTCATTTTTTTTTTGCAATCCTAATCAATTTGTATCAAATAGTTCTAAGGCGCAGATAAATATAAATAATAAGTCTAGAAAGAAGTTTAATTATTTTCATAATACCAAAATTTAGGCTTTGTAATAAAATAGCAAGAATGTCGGTTTTCAGTAAGTTAAAGACAAAATCATAATATGCGTACATATCGTTACTTACACAAAAATAGATGCTAATAAAACAAAAATGTTTTATTTGCACAGCCTAGACTTTTTTAACTGTCATATATTTTTTTTTTGTTTATTCTAGAATCATTATACTGTAATAGTAGTGTTGAGCTTTTAATTTGATATAAATGAAATTAACTGTAGGTAAATTGTTGCTCTTATATAATGATGATAACTGTTATAGTTCCATTTTTAAGTTAAACCTATAAACAGCCCAATCTTGTAGAATCTTGTGTTTTAAAAATTTTTATGCACAAAAAGTCTCGAAAAACAATTCGCCGCCGAATTGCATAACCTTTACGTTTTTGTTTATTTTTAATGATTAGCTTGCCTGTTATGCAGTAACAAATACTCTACTTGCTTAAAAGTTTAAAGTGTTTTATTTACACATTATTAGTCTTTACACATATATACATTTTTTTATACTAGATAGAGCAAGTTTAACGCCAGAATAAAAACCCTTATTAGTACATGTGTACTTTAATGTCCTTTTTTTAAAAAAAACAGAGCGTAACATGCAGATTTGTTTTTGTGTTTTCTGATTGTCAAAAATTGAAAAGAGCTTTTCGCAAAGTTATATTGCTTATACCGAAAAATGAGCATAAAAATCTTGCCTACATACGCAAAAAAAAATTGACAAGTTGTTAATATTACATTTTTTTCTTCCTTTCTCACGCTGTAATATTGCAAAATTTAGATAACGTATGCTTGAGTGGTAAATAAATATATCCATAACTAATTTTTTTTATTGTTTTAATTTATTAAATAAAATTACAAACCGTTGCTTGCTAAAATATTGTAAAAGCATTAGTTGCTGATTTTTTTTGCAAATAAATGCTTTTAATGACGTTTACATTTGTTTTGGGATTGCTTTTTATTTTAAGATAAAAAAGTAAAAAAAAAAATTCATGTTTAAATAATAATTAAGTATATCTATATTTTATTGACATTAATTGTTTTTTACAATGTAAAAAACATTTGAAAAAAACTAATAGAAAACTTTAGGGCGTGTTCTTTTTAGAAACTAGAAACAGATTTTATTTTAATTAAAACTTTTTTTCTATATTTTATATTCTTCTAAAAAAATAAAATTAGTTTTTTATATTCCAGAATCAAAAATTTGATTCGTATTCAAAACATAAATTATAAAGTGGTTTAACTAAAAAAAAAAATAAAACGTGTGCAAAGTGAAAATTTAAAATTCGAGATCAACAAAACATGTACAAGGGATTTACAAATTTTAAGCAAATCTGTGCGTAAAAAATATAATTTGTCTGAAATAAAGACAAAATAGATTTTATTTTGTATGTTTATACATTGAAATAAATAAAAAAAAATTGGTGCAAAAACAATTATATTTTTATAATAAAGATATTTCTTACAATTGTTGGAGGAGTAGAAAAATACACGCTTAACTTACAAATTGTTATTATATCGTTCTCTGTTAAATAAAAAGTGCTTATTAGATTTTCATTTTACAAAAAATATATGAAAATGTTTGCAAGAGAGATACATATTTGGCATTTAGGCTAACTACACTTCTTATAAAAATGACACGTTCAAATGGCAATAAAATACAAAAAAACAAACATTATTGTAAAATTTTTCATGCAAAATCATTTTATTCTTTTAAAAATTCCTTTTTGACATTTTAATATTATAGGATTCGAGTAAAACTGAAACTTGTTGGCTATGGTCAAGGAACATGTGCTTTTGTATTTTTATGTATATTCAGTCCTGTGTATATATATTCGATCAATATACTTGCAATGGGACTTTCTTTTTCCTCCATTTGAAGACATCCCCTATGCTTAAAAATTTATAAAATTTTGTACTAAATTTGTATCTTGGAGGTAATAAGGGGTCTTTTTGCACACCAGTCAAAACTTGCTTATGATTTCGCTTTAATAAAATACAAATTAGACAAGGAAAATCACCAACTAAAACGTTTTACAGTTTCATTACTACAAATGACAAAAGACAAATGTGTTTTTTATACGATTCCGATTTCCATTTTTTTAAAACATAGATTGTAAACAAAAATATAATGTGCTTTTATATTAGGTCACGAACGTATTGTGTTATACTAGTAATGCTTTACCTGGTGAAAATATATCACTTAGATTTTGAAAAAAAGCTTAACAATGCGAAAAAAAAGCACACCTTTTTACGATAAAACTACATTTCTTTAAACGAATACGTTAATCGTACTTCTTTTACGCAACATACAGTAAGATATATATGCAAAAAGACTCTTTAATTTATTTTTATACAGTCAAATATAAAGTCACCTACAGTGAAAACCTAAATCATCCTGAGGTCTTAGTTATCATCTTTAGTAATTCCAAAAATTGCCAAAACGTAAAAATAACATGTTAATGTGTTAACATATTATATAATATTTCTATGTCAGTTTAAACACCCAATATTATTAGTTGATTTTTCATATATTTTTTTTTTCAGTCTACAAAATAGAAGCACCTTTGATATATAGTATAGCTTTACCACATTAGATTGTACAAAAAAAAGATATATATACAAGAACATATTGATAATACTAAGTCGCCTCCCCTCTTTTGTATCTACCTAAGTTTTATGTATATAAGGGCCAAAAAAGGCCTTTAAACAGTAAAACGCAATTTTTGTGTTACATTAAATTGTAGAAATAGTTTTTTTCTGTTTTACTGAAGTAATAATTTTTATTATATTGTTTACACCCCTGATTTTTTCTGCATATGAAAGAAAAAGCCATTGATATGAAAAGGAATACAGGGGGTAGACATCCTCATTAATTTTAATATCAACCATTTACGCAATAGTTTCTGTACTTTTTTTTATTAAAGTCATTGTATTACTATTTTTTTAAAATTTAATAGATAAATGAAATAAATCACGATTGTAAGTACCTTCCTGTGAAAAGCAACATTTATGCATGCCCAAACCCCGACTAGAAAATATTAGAATTTTGTTTATTTTTCGCCTATTAGTAGCTAGTTTGCCATAGTAAATGCAAATTATTATATATATTTTATATAGTCCGTAAGTGCGTTGATTTTTGCCTACAATTTCAATTTTATTTACAGATTTAATAAGTGGATAGAATATGTGGTTTGTTTTTAAAATATCATATGTTTACTGTTAATTGTAGTATTATGAATTTTTTCCTTACAGGTTCGTTCTAATTTTTTTATGATATTCTGATCAATTTGAAGAAAGTCTTTGTTTATGAAATTTAATTCACCGTAAGAGGTAATTCTTTTTTGTAACCCCAATTAAAGGGTACATGGAAGAATTATTTCATATGAGATTTTTAATAAAAAAAATGTTTTTTTTTTGTCAACTTAGACACATAAATCTTAATCAGTTTAAAAAAACATTTTTTGTATGAAAAAAAATGTTTCACCATTTATATTTGAACAACTTGTGATTTTAATTTGTTGTAAAAAATTAAATGTCTATAAACAGTGCTTAAGCGTGGTATAAACACAAAGTTATTTTAAACAGCTTTTATCTAAAAAACAAATTAAATTGTATATTTTGAAACAGCTTTTTAAACACTGTAGATTTTGAATAGATTATTAAAACTAATTATGATAAAACTTTTTATAAAGAAAAAAAAAACACGGCCTTACATTTTTTTTCTATAGGGTGGTTGTTCTTGTATTAATACCTTGTTAATACTAATATTATATAAATATGATGCACAAAATGCACAGTGGTTTGTTTATTATCAATTCAAACAAGTTTTTCACATTTTAAATTAACACAAAAATTTCTTTCAAGGTTTTTTTTATAGTTTACAAAAAAATCAGCAAAATACAAAATAACAGAACTGATATTATAATTGGCAAAATATAAAATATACGAATTTTGTTTCCTACTTAGATGACATATAAAAAAATCAAAAATGTTAGCGAAAGACACGTGCACTGGCAATAAGCTTTGTTTGTAACGTCTGTATTACAAGAAAAAGATGTATACAAAAAGTGTTTTGAAGTTTTGGTCTATAATATTTACATGAAATTGTTGGTAAGGTTGCAATACGTATCACAAAAAACAAGTTTTTGATGAAACGGACAGTCATAAAAATATTGTAAAAAACCGCAGATAAACAAATCTTGCATGTCAAAAAAATATCAAAAAACAGCAACGGGCCAGAAAAATGCCTGACAACGTTTTTTCAGGACTGGAACGTTTTAAAAAAAAATAATAAAGCAAAATAAGAAATTGTTTAAATAAAAAGAAAAAAAAAAAAAAGAAAAAAAAATATAGTAAATATATAACAACAAAAAAAAATTAAAATAATATAATGAGATAGACGTCACTTTTTTTAGTAAAAATATACATAAATCTAGAGGCAAAACTACGAGAAAATGACATAAAGGCACTTTGCATACATATTACAGAAAACACATTTATATTTTATAAGAAAAAGTGTCTAATATCTTTTTTTAATTGTGAAAATGTTTTTTATCTTGTACTTGCTAGCATAGGTGTTTTTGTCACTTTCATGTTAACATTAAAAGTTCATATAAAAACATATGGGTTCTTTTGTCAAATAATATTTTGGTTAAACACGACAACAAAAATTGTTAAACTATATACGACAACAGCATATTTTAGTCTATATTTACAGCTGTAACATGTTTAGCCAAAGTATTTAATATTTTATAAGACCGTTATATTTTTGTTAAAATGTTAAAAGAACTGGTTTTTTGCATATAAAAACACATTAAAAGATATATTTTTTGTTAAAAAAATGCAACATACAGATCATTTGTATCTTATACAGGTTCCTATTATCCAATACAGTATTTAAAGGAAAAGTCCTTTGTTTTACAAAAGAATTCATACATTGGTTCATAAAATAAATTGCACCCTTAATAAAAGTTTTATTTAATCTAAATTCAGCGGCAAAGATTTTAAAACCAAAGATAAATACAATTTTCCTTGTAAACAAAGGCTAAACTTTTGTTGCGGCTTTTCTTTTAACAAATATTAACCGTGCATGCAAGGTTTAAGCCACGAAAATAACTTCTTTGCTATATATAGATTTTTGAGCTTACTTATACATGACAGGAATTGATTTTAAATCTTAGACGTTCTGTTATTAAATTTGATTATGTTTCTAATTTTACACAACAGTATGAGTTTAATACACAAAATGCAAGAATATAAAACTTTTTTTGTAACTTCATGTAAAATACAAAGTGCAAAGAACATTAGTTGTAAAAACTAGCACTCATTTTTGCGGAAGGGGTTTCATAACCCATAATAAAAATATGCAATATTGTTTTCTATATTTTTTGAATCATTTACAATTGTATTTAGATAACTTTTTTACACATCTTTCGTATATAACAACATTTATATATAAAATATATATGACATTGGAGCGCAAAATGTTTAAAACATGTTGTTGATATACCAAGATAAACGAACGACTTGTAATTTTAAGAAATTTTTTTAACAGATTTTTAAAGTCATTTATTCATGGGACAGCGCATTAGATAAATAAAAAGCTATACTATGATAGATTTAATACATAAATGCAGATTAAAACTAAAGTTTTAGTGTGTATGTAAGCACATGCCTACTATTAATTGATGCATTATTATGCAAGAGATAAGTGCTCTAACCTTTTTGCAATCATTACGCAAATAAAAATGATCACAATTAATCAGAATAAATTATACTTTAAAAGTATAAAAAGACTGCGTAAATAAATAGAGTCTCATAAAATATAGTAAATAACATGACGTCAGCATACAAGAATGTATTGTAAGATTAGCCGGAGGAAAACATACATAGAATTTTAAAAATAAGGATAAGAGCAATAAGAAATGATAAAAAAATCTGCTTGGAGATTACAGTGTTAAAAGATAAAACTAAGTTATAAATCAGAAAAAAAAAAATATAACGTGAAGAAGGAACAAAGATGTCTTTTAACGGATTGTCTAAAAGATGACAACCACGAGTAGGGATTTTTGCATTTGAGAGATTTTTTAGAAAAAAAAGAATTAAGTGATAAAGAGAAAAATAAGGAAGCTCTAGATGTATCTTGTAATAAGAAAATAGTATGGGTGATAAAACTAAGAGTATATGATGAAATTGGTAGGGTTTTACAAATGTCTTGGTAAAAAATTTTAGTGCTCAATATACATATGACAAGTATATAGTAGGAAATAAAAATATGGCGTGTTCGAGGAATTTTTTATTAAGTGCAGGTGATGGCAGAACAATTTTAAATGAAAAAGATATTGAACTGAGTATAATGAAGATCGGATGCGAAATTGGCTAAAAATGAAAAAAATTTAAAGTTTATTTAAGGATATTAAAATATTTATAGATGGTTGTGTAGAGGTAGAAGATAAGCGGAAACAAGCGCAGAGATAAAGGAATATGGAACACGAAATTTCTAAATAAAATTAAATCAAGGAATGAACGAGAATATGTATGCTTTTCATGTAAAAACTTGGGTCTAAAATTTTATAAGTGCCCTGAAGAAAAGAAATATGAACTGCTAAGAACTAGGAGAGACGCAAAAAAAGTGAATAAGGAGATATAAAATATAGCTAAGTTATTGTTTTAATACAGAAAGAAAACAAAAAGATGTATATGCGACAGTGGTGTAGTATACATCTAAATACTATACCATTAGCCGTAAAGTTAAGATTAAGTGTTATGGATGAGGAAACGACATGTTGTAGATAGGCGGATAGATCGTTGACAGTTATTTTAAAGCAAGGCAAAGACAGCGTTTATCTTAGAGGTATTAGATATGCAGAAGACTGCTTTGTAGTTAATTAAGGTAATTAAATATAGGAGTTGTTATTGGGGAAAACCTATTGCGTTTATTAACACTTAAAATAATGGGTATTCAGAAAAGAATAGTTTTAGTAAAAAGATTTTATATCTAAAGTATCAGAATAAAAAACTGGACTTAATGGATACAAGGGGAGAATACCGACAATGAAAAATCAAATTAATAACGAACCAAAAGGCATGTTTAGTTGTAGAAACAGGTTGTATATAAAAAATAAAATGATTAATGGATTTGTAAAGTATAATTCCATCACATTAAACATGCATAACACAGCATCTCTAGTTGCCAAAGAGTAAAATCAAGCACAAATGACCGGTTGCTTTTTAAGAATAAAATAAAATTACAGAAAAAAAACATACATATACCGAGAATATCAGCAAGAATTGATGCGTAAGCCAGAAAAAAAATACTTTTCCACAATAAATATAGAAGATGGGTATTACAAATACATCTGGAGTCAAGAGATAAATATAAATCTGCCGTCAGAATACACACACAGCATTTGACAAGACCAGGCTTACAATGGAATATAAAAATTTGACAGGGATGTGCTTAGAACTATAGATGACGTATTAAAATTAGAAAGTGGGAACAGTTGACATGTTACCTTGATCGATTTGGTTTATTTTGGAGCAAAATATAAAAGCGTGAAACTAATGTAAGCAGAATTTGTAAATTATTAAAGGAAAATAATCTCAAACAAAAACAAAGATAAACATAAATATTGTAAAAAAATAATGAAATTTTAGGGTACAAAAAAAAGAAAAAAAAACGTAGACTGAAAAGAAAAAAGCTTGATTCAGCAAAAAAAGATTAAAAAACTTACAAATAAAAAAGAAAAACGCATGTTTCCAGGGTACATAAATTATTTTCGCAAAAATACTTTAAGTTGTTACCGCAAGAACAAGCCCATGAGAAGATTATAGAGACCGGATAAAAGTTTTAAATAGACAGATGCGCAGATAAATGCGTGTAAATCGATACTAGCACATTCTAAAAGTGGTACTTTTTTACATATATTTTCTGAGGAAGATGAGTTTGCTTTGTATACATATGCGTGTAATGTTTTACAGAAACTCGATGCAGAAGGTACACGTCATATAAATAGTAAATGAGCACGGTTCGAGAACCTAAATTAATGAGGAAAGAAACTACGGGATGACATAGAAAGAACGTATGCATTAGTTTTGGGTATCAAATATTTTTAATTATATTTACGAAAATAAAAATCATCTGTAAAGACAGAACACCGAGCTTTATTATACATAGAAAACCATAAATTAAAAATAAAAGAAAAAGACAACTGGATAAGAAAAAAAAAGTGAATATGAGTTTGATGTGCAATATTTGTGAATGAAAAAAAATGGATGCAGTGGAGTTAGTTTTTAGGCTGTGGAATGATAAAGAGGTGCAAATAAAAAAAGATCAAATAAGCAAAAGATCTTATCTTAAAAAAAGTTATGACAGAAAAAACAGTTCGATAAAAACGGTATAAGTTTTATAAGATGTATTAATTACTTTTTTGGAAATTAAAAAGATTACTCTAATTTCAAAAGAGTTTATTAAAATTAAAAATGGAAAATTACTGCACATACCGAAAATGAAACAAAAAGCGTTACTTCAAAACAAATACATTATAATTTATGGCACAAAGGACTTTGTGGAGGAATAGTATTATGTGGTTGCATATTACTTGCTGGGATGGACTTAAAACCACAAAAAAAACAAAAACCATACTATGCATAAAAGTCAATTGTTTTACAATGGTGTTAAAAGTAAAATGAATTTATAGCAACCAAAAAATCATTATGAATAGTTGATGTGGACTTAACGGGCCTTTTGTGTTCTACACCATAATAACGTGCGTAGATAACCACACCAGGTTCGGAGTCTCAAGGTTGATAAAACAATAACCTCAAAGAACACGCATACCTTAAAAAGACAATTACTAAAATAGCCGCAAACCAGTTAAATTTTAAACGGATAATGGCGAAAATGCGACAATAATTATAAAACTGAATATTGTGAGGAGCAAGAAATACGAAATCATATAACTGCACCTAACAAATCAGAGTCATATAAAAAAAGTGAAAAACTTTATAGAACAATATTGCAGCATATTGATAAATATTACAGGGATTGCAATGACATGGTGTATTAAGCAGTAAAGGTATATAATAAATAAAACATTAAGTAATTGGACGGAACCCGAAAAAGGCATTGTATGACTATCAAAACGATGTATATTTACCGACAGCATTACGTGCAAGTATTAAAAATGCTTTACCTTTTCAATAACAAATAAAAGCAAAAATCATTTGTTTATAATACAGTATTAATACGAAAACATAAAGCATAAAATAAAAGAAGGCAAAAGTATGTGGAGCCGATATAAATAGGAAAATGCGCAAAGAAAACTAAAAACATAGTACAGTGGAAGAAAAAGAAAATAAAAAAAAAACGCTGATGTATTGAAAGCGATTTTATGACGGAGTTGGGAGCGATGGATGTTAAAAAGCACATGCTTGATATGCAGTCTTGCGTTATTGTGCATGAAATAAGTAACCTTACTTTTATGCGATCATTTATCAAAGATCAATAATCGAAAATAATTATTATTTATTATACTTTGTAAAGTATAAAAAGACGTGTTAATGAATAACTCAACATCCAGAATTGTAATTGGCATATAAAAAATCGTTTTTTTCTAAATAGTTATTTTTTTCGAAGTAGTAATTTTTTTATTTTATTAGAATAAAAGAACTTTTTTATGTTTAAGCTAAAGACAAACTGGGCAAAAAATACAAAAAATGTGTTGAATACTTTGACATAGTATCCAGAAATTGTCTCTTTTTATTGTGGATTCGCGAGAATAAGTGGTGTGTTTTAGGAAAGCACTTTTTAGTTTGTTGTTGCCTACGGCACAACAAAGCAAAAAAGACGCAACATTTACTAGATCCGCGTGGTGGTTAGTACTTGGTGTTTGTTTACAACGACAATATGTCATAAGCATAATATTCATTCTGATTAGATAGCAAAACATTGGTAACAGAAAAGTGGCAATTTCTATAATAAGAATAAAAAGTAAATAAACAAGAACCATTTTAAATGTCTTTTTTTCACAAAAAAACTATCGTTTGGGGCAAGCGTTCACCATCCAAAAAAGGCATCTGGTTTGTCTTATAATCATATTATGTTAAAAAGCGTTTATTTGTTTTCAATTCATATATTAGTAAGTTTATTGTTAATTGCTGTTAAATAGTATAAATACTGTAGAAATGCTAGCAACAAGACCCAAAGAGCAAAACTTCTCTTTTGTTTTTTTTTCTGCGCATACAAAAAGCCACACGGCATAACAAAAATGCATGCACGTTGTTATTCTTACTTTTTTTTGTACCAGATGAGCAATTCCTTATTTAGAAAAAAAGTTTTATTTGTTGCAAAATATAATTTTTTTACAAAAACATTGATTGTAAGTCAAAAGCTGTTTAATAATATTCTATCTGTCCCAAATAAATTGTACAAAATGTTGGTTTTTCTTGTTTCAAATTCATTGTACAAAATAAAATTAAAAGTAAGAAATACAAATAGTATAAAACAACTTTTTGTAATTGCAAAACATGTCTTTATGACATTCTGGTTTTGAATTTTGACCTGCACAGAAAATGGAATTAGTAAATATAACGTCAAAAAGCACGTAGAAGCAAAATTATGAACAATTACATTTTTAAGAAAAAGAAAATACCCTCAGGCTAATTTCTTTTTAAAATGTATTTTGCGATATTTTTGTCTAACAGAGTTCTATATCATATTAGTTTCAAAACTTTGCAAGAACGACTGACAACGATTTCGTGTTGGAAAAAAAATTACATGTTCATGTATACGTATTTTTTACATTTGTAAAGTATTTTTTTCAATTTTTTTAATATATTGTTCATCAAGCACATTTCATTCAAAGATTTTATACAGAGTAAGTTTAAAATATTAATAGCATTCAATTGCCAGCATTTATCATAGTTATCACAACACAAAAAATGTTTCATTAGACAATTTGAGTTAAAGTTGTTTCCACCAAAGTTTTATACATTTGAATAAATTTTCTAGCATACTATGTGAGGCTCGTACATTTTGCAACACAAAAACAAAACAAACTAGTTACTAATATGACAATTTTTGTATTCATACTACAAGAATAGTCACGTTTGTTTTACGCGTTCAAAATTTTTTTTGAATACTATTTCTTATATTTTTTAACAGCGAAAGCTCTTATGATAAATCAGAAATATAAATATAACGTATGAAAAGTCATTGTATATTAGAGAAAGTACAAGCAAAACAACATATCCTAATTAAACAATAATTCGCACGGTTAAGAAAGTGGATTTCTTTTTTTAAGTGCGTAGGCCATTAATATTTAGCACAAAAATTGCCGTGCTGCAGATTTAGTATACAAAGAGCAGACATTTCATCAAAAGCGCAGTTGTTTTATCTTAAAAAACATTATTATAAATTTTGTAACATAACACTAAATGATAATCTTGTTTATTATTTACAAAGCAAATAACAATTAACATCTTAGGCAATAAAAAGAACAGTTATTAGTATCAGATATATGTTTTGATGCATATACTTTATGTTTTAAACAAAATTATAAAAAAATTTTTGTGCCTTGAGTTTGTATATTATTGATTTATTTACATCCAAAAAGTATCTATACGAAACTCTGTAATTTTTCATTGTAAAACACATATATGTTTCTTACAACCACCTATTATTTATCTAACACAAAATAGATGTCAAGCAATAAGGGTACAAGAACCTTATTGCAAACTAACATAGCTTTGCTGATGTTTTGCTTGTATAAATTTTTGCATCTATACGGGTTAAAAATATATTGCAATCTGTATAAGTTGCAGAATTTCAATACCTTGTAGCATACTTTGTATACTCATACTGTAAGTATCAGCACTGGCAGAATGAGCTAGTAAAACAATGTGCAAAACTGTATTTGTTGTGTTTTTTATTAATGTATTTTAATTTGATTTACGTCTTAACGCATAGCAACGCTTAGACATATTTAAAATTTTGCCATAGTAACAAATCATAAAACTTGCATTGTTTAAAATCATTTTTAAAACCATAAATCTAAGAAAAAAACAAAAAATAATAATAAGAATACATATTGTTTTGTTTTTTGTTTTATCTTTCCTTATAATTTTTTTCTATCAATCAATCTAAAATAAGAAATTTATAATTATATAATATATATATATATAAATATGTCGGTATTTGTTTTGCAACTCTCTTTTACAATTTGTCAAGGATTATAAGTTTTTTTAGTAAGTTTTATAACAAAAAAACTGAAACGTAAGGCGAATGGTAAATTGTGTTATCGGCTTTATATAAGGGCGCATTTTATGCTTTGTTTTCAAAAAATGCAACAACAATAAAAAAATAATTGTTGGTGATAGACAAAGTTTTGTCCACTCCCTTTTATCTTAGTTTTTGGTTTTACATACCTAATAAGGTCTAAAAACGTGATTTGAATAGCGCCAACGCTGTATCTCGGCGAGTTACGTCGTTTGCGCATACAGTTGGGTGTTGTTAGACATTTTGGACAATCTTTACATTCATTGGAAGATTATGGTGTTGACATCAAGAGTCATGACACATGACTTGATGTCTGATAAATACAGATGTCACAAAAGCGATTTTTTAATATTTTTGCTATATAAGACTTGGGTTTTTATATAAATAGTTAAGTTTAGAATACTTTTTACTAAATAAAAAGATTTCCACGGGATCATCCAAAAATAAATATAAATATCAAAACCAAAATTTTATACGCAATTAACGTTTGTTATTGTTGCTATATTTTAAGTATTGATTAATAGGTTTATCATTTTTTTATCTTTGTGTTTTTTAACTATTGATATACCGTACCGTTATTGCAGGTGATATTATTTATTGTAAACTTATTTTTATTTGTATTAAATTTTCTGTATTTGTTGTTTATAGTAAAAAAAATATATTCCGGTAAATGCAAAAATATATTTGAAAGTGTTTGTTCTTTATAAACAATAGAAATACAAATTATTACACACATAAAAATAGGTAATAGTGCAATTGCGTACCTTTATGTTTACAAAATCGCTAAAAAGCGTCAATTTAGTTGTTTTTTGTACAGTAAAATGCACACTACATGCAGGTGTACCAAATAAAAAAAATGCTTAAGTACGAAACTACACAAAAAAAGGCAAAAAAGAAATTACCCGCCTGTAGTATAGTACGAAAAGATCGTTATTAGCTGTAATGCAATATGCTTATATTTTTAAATTTTAAATTTTCTTATTTACGAAAAAAGCATAATTGCGTTATATTTTACAAGGAAAAAAAAAGCATTTCACGTACAGAAAGATAAAAAAATCCGATTATACAAGATGTACGTTTTAACAATGTTTTTGTTTAAAAAAATGGTCCAATTTTTGTAACATCATATTTTTGCGAATGTATGGATGGATCTTTTATATAAAAAAATGCAAACAACGACGTTAATAAAAACTTTAAAAGTTTCGTTTTATTTGGCTAAAAAACAAAAACAAAATATATATAATTTTTTTATAAAAGTATATAATTATTTTAAGGATTTTTTTTATTGAGAAGATAAATATAAAAAGCATTTATTGATGCAACCTGCTTTAATTTAGCAAACTTTGTACGTTTTTCGCATTAAACACTTTACTACAAAGCATGTGTCCATAGATTACATAGCATGCGAAAATGATATAATAGTTTGAACTTTAAAGACTTTGAAGTTATTCTTTTATTAGCACAAAAAACAAAACAATGCATGCTACTAAAAAAAGGCCATACACTTCGAGAAAAAATAACAGTACCTTTTTTTTCTGTTTTGTTATTATGTTTTATATCGTCATTGCACGAAACACCAACATGTAAACTTGCCAACGCACGTATATATTTGTGTTGAGCACACACATTAGACTATTTTTAAAAAAAACGCATAGACTAAAAGAAAAACTCATTTTAAAAGTTTTTTCGCTAGAGTTTTTTTTATACAGAGCTTCAACAGATTAAAAGCAGAATGCCTGGTAAAAAAAAGAAAAAAAAACAAACGCATTCATACATAAAAGACTACGAATTTACTTGTGTTCAAAAAAAAGTGTAGATAACTGTTTTAAACAATACAAATGCTGTAGAAACAAATGGCAGTCTACATATCATACTTGTAGACAACATTGCCAGATAAACACCAAATGTTTTTTTTTTGCCAAAAACAACAAATATGATAAAAAAATACTGAAAATTATTCTTTTTTTGCAATAAAAGTTACAAGTGGTACTTACTGATAGTTTTAAAATATACCAATCAACTGCGCTTTGTGATGCACTTTTTTTGTATGTATAAACACGTTTTTGTAACGTCTTTGTCTTTTGTGAGTGGAAAAATTTTGCTGTTACCTTTAAAATGCACAATTTGTCTTTAAGTATAAATACTTGTCAGTTTTTATTTTGTATATTGTATTACAGAATTTAATCATTTTTTTTATACATAAATACTGGTAAAATTACAGGTAAAGTATTGCATAAAAAATTTGTCTTTTTATACAAAAATATAGAAAAACAGGTTTTATAGTTTTATAATATAAAATACAAAAACACCCCTTTTAGAAATTTTTTATCTTTGTCTATTCGCATAAAAAAAATCTATTAACATATTGTCACAAAAGCAAAGTAATAAAAAAACTAGAAAAAGTATTTTTCTGTTATAAAGGCGTACATAATGTATTAATTAGTATATAAAATATATAATAAAACGGCAATAAAAGCAGCAAAATTTTTTAAACCTCAACGTATGGTTTTGTATGTATAAAAAAATTCAGATATTTATGCAGTTTCTATTCGTTTGCATTGTTCTAGCTAAAAAAAATCATTTTTCTAAAAAACAAACAAGTTTAAGAATATTAAATAATTCGAAAATCAAATAATAAAAAAATGCGTAAATTTTTACGAACTTTGCAAAATAAAATGCAAAACTTTTAATATAGCTTTTTACTTGATTTTTAGAATCAAAGTTTAGCATTAAAATCTTCTGTGTGCAATTATTGGCATATTGTGGTAAAGTACGGTTCAATTGTATGTTAGCAGGTATCGTGTCTAGATAGAAAAAAAAAACATGCTTTAAAAATAATAACGTAACTTTTGATATTTTTTTATATTTATACGGCTTTGTATTTTGTGAAAAACAAACAACGAGCCAAGCCAGAAAATAAGCGCAGTTGTTAGTATAAAGTAAGTGTACAATATTACATAACACGGGATTTTACAACTTAGAAATAATGGCACATATACACAGAAATAACTTGCAGACAAAATTGCGCTTAAATAATTTTTAAATATTCTAGTACAAGTTGAATTATCACAGAAGCAAAATTAAAACGATGCATATATATTTCTATTGTTTACGCGTATTTTCTACTAATAAATTAAAATTTTGATTCTAAAATCCGCAAAAAAGTATCAAACTGAGAAATGCAATATATCAGTTTTTTGAAAAAGTAAAAATTGTGAAAACTTTTTCAAAAAAAAATGGCTGTAAAAGTACTTCTTTTTGCTGTGATACATAGTTTAAACTTGTTAAACGTTTTATTTTTCTAGTTGTTTTTTATTTATCTTTTATTTCGTACGATAAAATGTAGAAAAAAAAGTCTACCTTGTCGTAAAGAAGCAATTGCTAATAAAAAATTTTGTCTGACTTTAATTGAATTTAAACATTTATGGAGTATTTTTATACAGCAAAGATTTTGCTATTTGCAAAAAAGCAAAGTTGTTATATTTTGTAAATTTTTTTTTTCATTTTTCTAGAACTTAGTTTGTATATATTGCCTTTGTAGCTGTATTTGGGCGTCGTCTTGTTTTTTTTAAGCAAAAAGCTTGCATTAATTGTTTTAAAGAAAAGGTATTTTTTATTTTATTTATTCTAAACCGATTTCTATAAAAAAACAATAGCCTGCTAAATAAATTTGCCCAGTTTAAATTTATACTTTAAAATTATGTATTAGCTGGTTAGTCATTTTATTTTAGGTATTCAACACGTTTTAATAAACAATTATAGTTTGATAAAACACAATTTTATGCATGCTTTTTGTAGTCTTGTATTACCTTTTGCAGCAAAAGCACGAAAAGTAAACACGGATTTTTTTACATGTTTTTATTAGATTTTATTTCCTTTACTTTAAAAAAGGTTTATTTTCTATACACTATATTTAAAGACTTGTCATGAGCGCTTAAAAGAGAAATATTTGTATACAAATATTTTTAAAACTATATACTTTGGTTTTAATAAAGTAAAAGTAGGATATTTATGCATTTTTTTATTTCTTTATATTACAAGTTGTATTCAAAGCCCAAAAAAATGTGTATAAGTGGTGTCAAAACTAATGAAAAAAAATGCACTCGTCACGAAAAAATTCACTTGCAAAAACTTGATAAAAAAGCCGAAAAATAGAATCTGAATAAAAAGGTCTGGAAATATAAATCTGTAAAAAAATATTTACGATGTCAACACAAAAAAGCCTTTTTTAACAATCCTATAATATTTAAGATAAACAAAAAAGTCAAATATTTACAAACTATAAACAGTAAGGGCATATTTTATTTTGGCCAAAATTATTAGGATATTATTAGCGTTCTGAACCTTTATATTTACCAGTATAATTTGACATCGTACGAAAGTCTTAGTTTCCTTTTTCTTTTCGTATTTTAGCACCTATATTTTATTATTTTTAGATCAGCAGAGTATACTTTCGATCCGTTGACTAAATACGTTTTTATCTGCAATACAAAAACTGATATGAACACGAAGTTCTAGCGTTTGTTTATGGCATGTTGTTTAAAATATAAGCTTGCATATAAAAATAAACATGTAAATTTTTTTAAATGAAAGCCCAGAGAACTCGCTAATAAGTATCTAGACATTAAAATTAATAACATGTAATTGCAGACTTGCAGATGCGTGGAGTTGCGTGTTCGTGTAAGTAGTGTTTTTTTTGACAAATAATAGTTGGGAAAATAGAGTTATAACGTTTTTATACTTGTAAAAACAGTTTTACAAAAATTTTTGCGATAACTGTATTAATACATACACAAAAACTATTTTTGTACAATTTTTTACATTTTATAACAACTTACGCTTATGTAAACGACTGGTAGCTGCAAATTTTTAGTTTTTTGTATCTATTATAAAAAAATAAAATCAAAAAACGGCAAATAGGCAAGGCAACAAAAAATAACTAATTAAAACTAACTGTATTACCTTTACTGCGACTCTAGCGTTCCTTATATGCCCTAAATTTTTAAGATTCATTCGGCACCATAACTACAACAAAAATAAAAAAAAAATGGTTGATGGGATTGTATAGCAAACGTCGCTACATTTTGCCTTGTATTTTACATTTGCAATCTTGCTTGACGGTACCATTTGCAAAGTGTTTTTTTTTTGTTATTATTGTCTTTTGGAAAAGATCAATGCTCCTTTGTAAAACATTTTTTCAATATCGTTCTGCGGTGTAAAAACGATATTCAAAAATTTCGTTTGCGGTTTTTATTACTAATGTGTTTCTAGACTTTCTAAAGTTATAATGTTATTTTTTTTATCCATATAAATAAATATTATTGTGGCAAGCTCTCTTTAAATACAAGAAAACGACGTTTTTTTAGCTGTTAAATATGAAAAAAAAAGTCATAGAGTGCCTCTTAATAGGCTAATATCACTGTTAAATTACCATTTTAGTTTATAGGGAATTTGTCGATAAAATTAAAGAAAAACTTATAGTAAACGCATTATTTTAGTTCCATTAATTTTTTTTGCAGCAAAAATTACTAAATGTTTTTGTAAGCCTGTGTTATTCTGTTATTTTTAGAAAGTTTTTTTTTTCGTGTTATTGTATTTTTCACGTCTAAAATAAGAACTGAATCTACGCATGCAACTTTCGCATTTTAAACAAAAGAAATGTTGATATTTATTGGAATAAAAATTAACTCATACTAAAAGTATTGTTGTAGCCGAAATGCAAGTTAATCGCCAATTACAATTAAAACACGGCACATTTAAATTCTCAAAAATTTGTACAAGTAAAAAATACGTTGCTGCGAACTGGTGAATTCTCGCAGTAGTCAGTTAAAATAATTTTAATATCCTGCTTTTCAAGGCATAAAGATGGTACACAAAAAAAATAATGCGGTTAAAAAGAGTTGTAACTGTAGCGAAGTTCTAGTTGGATCATTTTTTTTTGTTGTATTCGTTGATTTTAAACACTAATCAATATACAAAATGACGGTTCACATTTTGAGTAAACAAGCCTAATATTCATATACATCATTACTCTAGTTGTATGTTTTTGTCACATACATGACAAAGCGGCGTAATATAAACCATACTTAAAGCGTTTTTTGATTGTTTTGCATACTTTTTTATCATCGATACGCATATATACACACTATATATACAGTTCTTTTATCTTTATATGCAAAAATGTTTTTATGCGTTACTCTACAAAAAAAAAGTCTTTTACTGTACATCAAATAGTTTTTTTAATTTTGCATTTTAGTTTTTTATTTACAAGCGTAATGCTTGGCATTACTGATAATGCAGCAAATACCGATACTATCAAAAAGTTTTCGCATCACAAAATTATTTCTTTTTTTATGCAAAAACAACATTTAAAAAATATTTTTAGTAGTTTGAGTCGCAAAATTGTATTAACCACAAACAAAAACTTTTACTAGAATATTTAATTACGTGCGATTAAATTTTATTACATATAAATCTTATTTCCTTTTTTATAAGTGTATGTTGCTTTTGCGTTTACCACACTATTGTTTACGTTTTAAAGCTTCTGTTTTATACAAATATGATGTTAACAAGAGTCAAAAATTTTGATCAAAAAAAAATGAGCTAACCTGTATTTATTTACTAAGAGACAAAAATTTTCCTTAGAGAAAATTTGATACATACTTACAGTGTATAACCCTAAAAAAATGAAAAAAGCAAAAATCCTGTTTTTTTTGTATAGTAAAATCAGGCGTTAAATTTATCTGTTAGGGGATAGTTATAAACAACTTATTTGCAATTTAATTGATTTATTGATATTTGATCCATTTTTTTAAAGAAAGGTCATAAAAATAAAAAAACAACAAGTTTGCGTGTAAAACGCCCAAATAATTATTAGCAATGTTTAAAATTCTCTAAACGATATTTTTTTGGTGTATCCGTGCGTTACGACATTTCCATGTATGTTATTTAGCGTTTATGACTGTAAAAATGAAAAATGTAGTAAGGATATAATAACATTTTTCTTGCTATCAATATGAACAGAAAAAAAAACGTAACTGTACGTCAAACAAAAAAAATGCCACTTGGTGATATAGGGTATTAACATCTATAACACTCTTTTGTACCCTATGTCACAAAATGCGACAATTATGCAAGTAAACAATGCTATAAGATTTTTTTGCCGATTTTTCTATAGTACTTTTTTTTTTTTTTCGTTTATGAATGCGCAGTTCTTTTATATTCTAAGTTAAAATTTATCCGCCTTTCTTTTTGTCTTAACATTGTGTGTTCAAAGAAAAATACATATGTTACCGTCAAAGTAGATATTTTCGCAAGTATACTTTATCTAGGCAAAGTATACTCTTACTGTTAATTTCGCCAAGTAGAAAAAAATCTATAAAAAGTTACTTTGCCTATAAATTTTGCAAGTAAAAATGAAATAAGACAAAGATTACTTTGCATAGGCAAAGTATACTTTGACTAACATAAAGAATACTTTTCGAAAAAAATACGCCAAGAAAAATACACCAATATGCAAGATGGAAAGTAAAAAAAACATTTAGTATAAGCAATATAACTAATACAAATGTTTTAAATGTTAAAGTGTATCTAAACAGAATAAAACTAGGTAAACCGTAATATTATAAATTCTGTTTGGGTTGCATATTACAGCCATGATCGCGCAAATTATTGCAAGTAACCGATATGAAAAAAAAAACCAACTATAAAAAAGAGTCTTAGTGTAGTAAAAGAAGTTCTTAATATAATTAAAGCTAACATCTGTTATTTTTAAATTATTACGTAACAATAAAAAGTAAATATATTGTTATAGCAGGGTCCTCAAGTTAACTGAGACTTACCCAGATAAACAAAAAAACCAGATAAACCAAATCTAACTAAAACCAACCGGAATAACAAAGTATGTACTAGAGCAATAATACACCCTTTTTCAGAAAACCGGATTAGCTTGGATGACGTAATTGTATTACAATCTGGAGAATTAAAGTACGATATAAGTATTATAGACATTAATTCTTTTTAATTATACAATGGAAAAAACATACAGGGGGGTGCGAAGAATTTGAAAAAAATATGTTCAAAAAATCGCAGTTGTCTAAATTTTTTTGACATAAAAAAAGCCACAATTCTTGTTACAAATGCGTAAAAATTACAGAACAATGTATCAATGAATAACTTTTTATTTAAATTATTGTATATACTAATCTTGATACTGAGTGACACAGATTCTGTAGTTTTTATGGCGTATTATCGTGTAACTTGGGTTAAACATTATAATATTTATAAAAGGTTATATATGATGAAAAACCTAAATAGGAAGTCTACAATTATTCAATATCTAAAGAATGGTGTTAATTTATTCTGTTTTATATTATAAATACTATTTTCTAAATCGACGGATTAATTTTTTATATAAAAACATAATTTGAGATGGAACTCAAACACAAAAAGCCAATTAAACATGCTTTCTCTATTTGGCATAATTAAAAGCATTCAGTTGGTTTTTTTGTTTAGTTAAGTCCTTTTAAAATTATTAATTTATTTATTTGTCTAATTAATAAGGCACATATGTATGTAAACACAAGCAGACATATGGAAACTGATATTGTTAGGAGCGATAGTTGACTTAAAATTATTAGTTCTATTAAAAATGTATGTCGATTTATTTAAAATATAAAAAGCCGCAAGCTAAGAGAATATTTATACCGGGTAAAACTAATGGAAGCACGAATTAGTTACTTATAATAAATCTATCTTTAAAAGATGTCTCAAATTACAGTTTTCTGAAAAATCAGCATTATTTATACTAGTAAGAACGCAAAAAATCGCACGCCTCTGCATTGCTTTATATTAAAAATATACTAACGTGTTTTCTAATAAATACATTTACAACAAATAATCTTCCTTCGTATTCTTACTATCTTATAATCGGAATTTTTGAGTAAAAAAAGTAATATTGAACCAGGAATTCAGAAACTTTACACACGCATACAATAAAGCAACATTATGCGATTATCGGGGTAATCCGAGCTTTTCGATAGGGCTTTTTATAAAATATTAATTTAAATTATTATTATGGAAAAATCTCCCGGTTAATTTGAGGACCCTAGTTAAGATGAGAGGGAGGAACTCGCCTAGATAAAAAACTTGCGGCAGGCAAATTTACAACCGTAGGTCCGTATTGACTAAAGCAGGACAACTTCTCAAAGGGGAAGGACGTAGGGGTTCAGTGAATAGGGGTTGGGGTGCGGGGTTTAGGAAGATGGCTAAGAAAATAGGGATTTCGGGGTAGGTTAAGAAGGTAGGGAAAAAGTAAGAAGTAAATTCTCTCATTTTTAGTGTGTTTTTTTTTATGCGAGTTGTCCAGTTTTTAGGTGTAGGCGAGTTTCAGGACTAATCGCCTAAGGCGAGTTGTCACCCAGCCAGTTAGACTACGATCTAATACGTTATCGCTAGACTTATACGAACCCTACGGAGTTTTAAATTATAATTGCTCTTAGACCAAGTAGAAACGCTTTTGTATATATTTATCATTTTAATATATTAAAAAATCAAATGTTTTTTATCTTACAATAAGGTTTTTAAAAAAGGCAAACTAAAAATTAATCTGATTATAGAAAACAATTTTAAACACTATAAATCATTATGAAACAATAAATAACAACGCATTTGAGCATAAAAGCTCTTTTAACAAAAAATTCTGTAAATTATGTACATTCAAATGCCAATACAAAAAAAAACATATTACTGCATCTTAATAGTGTTAAATGAGTCGGCTTTTTGTATTTTTTGCTGGAAAAAACCGTAAAAATGAATAAAAAATATGGGTAACATTTTCTATTGATTATCCTTTTTTCTTTGTATTTTTAAAAAAGAATCCACAGTAAATTCTCGCATATTTATCCCATTCACTAAACTTAGGCCTTTACAATGCATGAGAGTCTCCTAATTCTCTAGATTTATGTTTGATTAGATGAAAAATGCGTATTTTTTTCCCTTTAATCAGGGTAAATAATAGACATCTACCAACATTAAGTACGAAGTATAATAAATATACAAATATGCGTTCGAACGCTAAAAAAGCTATTTTTTTAAAAAAAAGCTTGATGGTATATGCATTACAACGTAGTTTTTTGCTTTAACTGACAAATTCAGATGATCTTAGGTTAAACATATCAATTATATTATAGAAAATACAAATTGATAAAAAAATGTTAAAAAGACATAAATTTGTGTTTTCTGTTTATATATTACTCTCAAAAGTCATTTGTTTCTTTAATATTATATCAGTCTCCTTCGTGATATATTTTACATAAGTAAAAGTGCTAAATATAAAGATGTAAAAGATGTATATACCACGCTTAATGAAGGTGCATTTTTTTACTTAAGAAGTAGCAGCAAAGTATAGCCATAACGAAATAAGGCTGATAAAATAACCAGATTAAATATTCTGCTTAGTTATTTTTTGTTATAGTAGCATTTGCGCATATTTTTTTTTATATTTTCATTAATATATAAGTTTTAGTATCATTTGAGAAATATGTCCTCTTTTCATTTGCATATATAACTGCAAAAACACCATCCATTATATATATTTTTTTTGTTCTAAATTAGGAAAAATTTTATTTTAGAAGAATTAAAAGATTTTTCCGATTTCTCCTAAATTGGTAAAGGCATGACCATTTCTCTTTTTACCAGGAGTTTTAGATTAATTTTTTAAAAAATTTTTACCTAAAAAAAACTTATATACATTGTTGAATATAAAAACAATAACGAAATATAGAAAAACATTTTTTATTTTTTGAAATTTATGTAGATTATAAGTATAAAGTGTTAAATTGTTTTACTGATATATTGTAGTCAGAATACAAAGAGGAAAAAAAGCATAATGCTATTACATCCCATACAGTCTATTGCTGACAAAGATGTAAAACGAATACAATATTCTTGTAAAACATTTTTATTATAGTCTAAAAAACTATTTAAACTTTAGCTGTGTTGATTAATTACAAACGCACGCATTTACGAATTTATATTTCTTTGCCGCGTTCCTGGTGTCATTCTTCAACAAAAGGTCTTTCTTTAAACCTGTGCAGAAAGCAATAGGTTCTTATATATTTAACATCCACAACCATTTAAAAAAATTCAGAAATTGTTCTAAATCTAAATATCTCATCAATCTAAAAGGTGTGATATATGTAGCTTCGTATACCAAAAAATTGCATACAAAAAATATGTAACTATGATAAAATTGCCAAAATAAGTACACTTAACCCTTTCTAATTTAATATTCTTGTAATTCACCATTACAGTATAATTTACCTTTTTTTTAAGTCACAAAATCCTTTATTTTACAAATTTACAAGTTTCATGGCAACTTTAAAAAGCAATGAACTTTTTATGTGTAAATACATAAAAAGACATTTGTATTAAGGGTGTTTTTTTTAGACCCTTTACACAAATTGAAAATTGTTGATTCTTGTTAATTCTTTAAACTACAAATTTAAATTTGTGTTTCTTGTTTTTAAATGTAAATAACGAGACAGGTTGCAGTGTACATAGTTTTTAAATTTAAAACTTAAATTGTGATAAAAAGTCAAGACAAGAATGACCAGAACAGGACAGGACAAAACTTTTACACTAATATGATATACGCTTATAGATAACGCAAACTTAAATGCATCAAAAATGTAAAAATGCATATAAAATCAAAAAAATGCATTTATTGCATGGAAAATGCTCTTACCCAAATATTTTTTGTGAACGGTAGCCGAAAAATTAACATTGAACACAAAATTTTTTTTATGCGCCATACTTACTGTTTGCCTGACATTAATTTGTCAATAGCCTGTTTTTTGGCGTGCCTTTTTTATTAAGTGTATTAATAACACATTTTAAAGATGCTTAAACCCCAACAAAATGCATTTATGACCAAAAAATGCAGTTAGTATACCCTACTGATAACACATCGTATACACTGTATATCTACATAAATCTATTTTTTATTTTTAATGCATGTGATTTGACATAACTCTACTCTATTTAGTTAACATATGTTATATAAAACCCCAAAATTTGTGTATTGGATCAATCTATAGTCTATTGCTCTATTTGTTTTATTTTAAAACCAAAAATCGATACAAATCCTTTTTTTTTGACGAAAAAAAAGTTTTTCCGTAAAAAAGAAATGCCCATGGGATTTTATTTTTGAAAAGTATATTTGTGTTTTTGCAATATTTATCTTTTGTTAAAAACGTCTCAATGTAATGCAAAAATACAAATTTATGGGAAACAATTGTGGTTCTCTCCAAAACAAGACATAAATTAATAAATTATAAGCAGCAAGAATTTTTTTTTTGATTTTTAATTAATAAAACTATAAAATAAACGCAAAGTTTATTGACACAGATATTTTTAATATTACTTGTAAAATTTTGTAGATGTTGCTCTTTATATAATTAAATATGATACGTAAATATAAGCTAATTTTGTTAAAGAGTAAAATTAAATCAAATTTCTTTAGGTTTTTTATGTGTATCACCTTAACTTTTTTGTTTGGTAAGAATGTACTGTTACATCTAAAATACTGGTATTTGCAGCAAAATAATACTAGTTGATCTACAAAAAATACGTTTTGAAAAAAGAATCAAGTTACAGAAAAGTGAATGACTTCTAAGTATAATAGATACGAAAGACATGCTTGATAACTATATATTAAAAAATTGTATTTTAGTGCATATCATATAAATGATTTTATATGGCCATAGCTCACATATTTCGTTACCAAATACAGCACCCATGCGTAGAAAACAGTTTTATTATAGAAAAAAAATATATTTTTTGCAGCAGGTTCACGATGTAATACTCATTTACATACTTATTATGTAGGTGCAGAAACTGTCATGACACAAAAAACATATGGATTGCTCTTTTTATATTTTGTTTGAACTATTTATAAAGTATTTTTGCACAAAAAGACAACTTTAATATCCAATTGATCGATTTCTCGTAGACGAAACTAATTTTGTTTGTCTCAAGGCTATCAAATATTTATTTTCGACATGATCTAGTTTTTTTTGTTTACAATTTAAAATCTTAATCAGGGCGTAAAAAAATGGTAAAATGACATTGTATATCACAAATATTTGCAATCTTTTTTATTTCTTATTGAACCATAAAAAAGTATTATATTGGGAACAGTACAACTTTACATGACACAATGTAATAATGGCCATTTATACCCTGCGTTGTAATTTTGACGATTAGAATACTGTTATAAAAGTTGTAAACTGTAGTGAAAAACCCTTTTTTAGCATTATATTTATAGCTTTATTTGTAGTATATTGTTTGCAGTATAAAAAATTGTTGCAAAGCATTCTTTTTGTTATAGGTATAATATGGAAAAAGGCTGTTTATAAAAAAATGTTACAGTTATGTAAATGTTACAAGATTGCAAAAAAAAAGAAAAAAAAATAAAAGCGGCATTTTTTATTCGCGAATTTTTGACCCGAAAAAACTTATAGAAGGTGTCGTAAAAAAACGAACTACAGGGAATAATATACTGTCTGCCACATAAAGTTTGTTTATCTAAAATACAGGGAAAAAATTGATCTTTTACAAAAATACTTTAACAGATTTAATACATTCAATTATTGTTTTAAAAAGCTGTTAATAAACTGCAATTTTACATATGACGTTTGTTGCATATTTTAGTACATTTTACAGTCATTATCATATCGAAAAATGCTTGTTTTCGCTTTTGACTCGCGCGGATAGATTACTAGTCAATACGTGATTATATAGCTAAAATATAACCTGGGGTATATTCGTTGCAGTTCATGTGTGTAAAACCGTTGTAAACATACCCATTGTTTTACGATTGTTGACTATAAAGTTAAAATGAAAGTTAGATGTAAAATTTTTTTCTTGATAATGTTGTTGTGCTATTATAATAAACATGGATATTGTTTATGGTTTTTTTTCGATACCAAAAAAGAAAACAGTTCGTCATTTTATTGGTGTTTTGTAAAAAATTGTATAGATCCATTAAAAAACCTTTAAAGTAGCAGCCATATAAATTAAATTTAACTATTTCTAAAAGTGTTACGGTTTATGCATTGATGATGAGGCTTGTATTTATAATTCTAGTTTCTTAAAAGCATTTTTCTTATCAATTGATGTATTGCTTATTGTTGGAAAAGACTATGATTATATTAATAATTCTTTACCAGAAGCTAAATGTGCCAGAAGAGTTAATAACATTGACTCCCCAGGCAAAATACAAGCTCCGGCATGCTTGGAAGAACGTGGTGTGCATACCGGAAGAGTTGACATAACAAAAGAAGACACGTGTGATGATTAATGCGTGGATAAGGGTAAAAGGGGAAATCATATCATGATAGATAAGATATGATTTTAAAATTAGTTACATGGTAAACAGCTGAAAATATTTAGCTATATAAACAATAACAATTTAAATAAACTATAGAGTTACAAATATGGTTTTTTCTAAAGAAAAGTGTAAGATTCCCCGGCTTCATCCAAAACTTATGACGACTTTTTTTTGTCGATGAATATAACTTCAGTAGATATCTACAACCCGAAAGACAGTTGGCAATTCTTTTAAGCAAAAAGTAAAAAAAACAAGAGCTTGTAAAGTTTTTTACTACAATTTTTTTATGGTTATTATATATTAACAAGATTGAACCATATATGCATACGCCGTATGCGTATGGTATTTTATTATATTTAAAAACATCATAATTGGGTTTTATTACAGTTGTTAAGTAATATGAAAGTGTTAAATTAAAATTATTTTTTTTTCAAAAAAAAAAATGTCTACTTTTTTGCGGAAAATTTTGAACATATGTAAGTATGAATTAAGTACTAACACACTGGTAAAATAGTTTGCAATACAAATATTATGTTTAAGTGTTTTTTTTTATGTATTTTTAGTCGTTTTCGCTTTCTAAAACATAATAAGAATCAGGCTATTTGCTTAAAAGGTGCTAGTTGTAACGAGGGTATACACAAATGGTGTACCTTATACCTGTTTAAACTGGTAGTGTGTATACTTGATACATAGAAGTACTCATTGAAAACAAAAAAAGCGAAACAAAGAGAAGAATTAAACAAAAATGACAAAATTTTTATTTATAATACGTGGTTTATGTACGAAGCCCTAATTTTCTACGTTTAGTCTATATAATAATATTTGTTGTTTTAAAAAGAATGTATCTTTATATATCCCATATAAAAAACAAATATCAGCCCCAATATGTGTTTATATTAGAAAAAAATGCTTATAATATTGCAATGTAAATTTATTAAAATGCAAGTTAAAAAAATGAATAAAAGATACAAATAATATTATCGGTTAACATATACACCATAAAACAAAAATAAACTAAGTGTAGAATATAGTAGTTGCATTTCTATAAAAACATTTTGGGAATGGCGGAAAAACATAGCGCTCATAGAGTAGAAGTTCGTCTTACGAAGCCAGCGTGTATTTGTAAAGAAATTAGCTTTTAATTTTCATTTTGAATCATAATTATAATACTTTTGATTTGCAATTTTTCTAGAGAACGGGGTGGGAAATAAAATAAAATTGTTTTCACAGTTAAAAAGAAGTGCCATGCGCACAATTTATACACAAAGTTTAGGAGAGCACCATATTTAACTTCTATGCGTACGCTTTATAATCGAGGAAACACAGTAGCGCCCGGCCCGTGACTTGATTATGTAGAAAATTGCCTTAAAGAATACAGTCAAATGTTTTTTTGTAATTTAAAAACTTTTTTGTAATAAACGGTTTTTACAGCCAGAGATATTGTTTGTAAAATTATGCTTTCGACTTTTGATTCTTACAAGCCAAATATTCTTTTTTTTTGGGTCTGTTATACTTAAAATGCATATATGCACCTCAGGATTGTTTTTATATCCAACATTCTTCGCGTTTTACAATTTTTTCGGGCCAGGTTTCGTCCAGTATAATAAATCACCAAAAAGATTAGAACTTGCAAACAACACACCACATACAAAAAGCCTCATTACTAAAAGAAAACATATTGCGATATTTTAAGAATAATCAATCTGAACTAATTGATTTTTTAAAACTTTTACATTTTTCTAATAAGCTAAAAGAACTACTTTAGAAAAAAAGTTAACTTTGGTTTTTCAATGGACAAAAACTTTAAAAAAACTGATAGAAATAATTTGTATGTGTAAGCAAGGTTTTGCAGTGTTTTGCAGTAAATGCAAAAGTTTCTTATAAAAAAATGCCAAAAAAAATGCTTTATTGTTTATACATTACATTTGCAAAATCACAGATGTACTTAAAACTGTATATTTGCTTGTATTTGAGGCGTTACGTAAAAAAACTGCGTAGACGTAGTTTTTAGAAAAAACTGGCATAAGGTGATTTTATTACGTTGCAAATAATTTCCTCGACTTATTTTTTTTCCTTTTAAGCTTTTTTTTTTCTTAAAATAACGAAAGCAATTTAACCATTTTTAAATCACTCAATATGTTTAGAACAGTTGTGATAATACCATAAATGCGCTTTAAATAGAAGTACAAAGGTTTTTAATATATCCAAAAAAAAAAAAGCAAAATTATAATATTTTTTACCGAGTAAACGTCTCGTGGGCAAAAAATGTAAAAAAAAAGAGCTTTGAAGTGTATAGTTTGCAAAAAAATTTAGTTTAAGATTTTTAGATACGTAAATTGTTATGTATAAATCTAAGACCAATATAATCTAGTTTATAAAAAAATGGTTTCTTTTAATGATTAAGAATTTTTATAGTGTTTTAGTGTCAAAAGATGTTTGTGTGGCAATAAAAAAATTTATTTTAGTATTTTTAGTTTTACTTGAAATGTTTCTGATTTTTTGTTATATTGTCCATTTAAAAAAATAACATGAAGTTATTTGATAGAGTTAAAACAGAAAAAAACCCGTTTTTGTTAGCAAAGCACACATCCGATAGTTTTAATGTTTAATCCTGCCCTAAAATTACGCACAAAAAAGATGCAATATTTCTTGAATGCTGCGTATAGAGAGATCGTGCATTCTAAGACCCCTATCTATAAAAGTGTCAAAATTCATTTGCATAGCCATTGTTTTTTGCTGTTTATTTACACCTAAATATAAAGTTTTTTTTGCATACACGCATAAAAAAATTTTTTAATGAATTAAACATATGTTTTCGGCTAGGGTATACATAGTAAAATCGTTTCGCATGAAAAGTTAATGCTTGGTCAAATGCTTTTAAAACCGCCTTTTTCAAATTTCACAACGTTTTGGAATTTTACACTTCTTTTTTATACAAAAAACACCAAAATTAAAAGCCGCGCTTTAAAACACACCAACAGCTTTTTTTTTACCCGGGTATAGATTTTTTTAGATTTTTGTTTTTGACTATAGTCAGTATAAAAAAAAGAAGAAAAAAGTAACTAAAAACAAAAAGAGAAGAAATCAACAAAAAAATATAAAATATGAAATGTGTGGTAACCTTAAAACTAACTGAGTACACAAACCAAAAAAATATCAACACCAACGCTAAAAATATGTTTTTTACGCTAAAAACGTGCAATATATACATATCATGGCAAATTAAAAAAAATTACATTAAAAAGAGCCTGCCAATACTACGGTTTTGTATTATAAGTGTAATGTAAAGTACTTTTATACATTTTTCAGTGGTAAAATCTATTTTTGTTGTGTGAAACAAATTATTCTTACTGGCAGTTATTACGTACAAAATGAGCCATGTTATAAGTACATATAAAGCAATATTTGTGCATAACAATGTGTGGGCATATCTACATCTACAACACTACATGCATTTACTAGAACTTGTTTCTAAGACACTTGAGCGGTCATAGTAAACTTTACAAACAAAACAGCAAAGCCTTTACCTTATTTTTTACTTTTTTCCGTGCCTTTTAAAAAACTGCTTACAAAATGTGTCGCTTTATACAGGCAAAAATCAAAACAGAGTAGGCTCTTAGACCCACATTTAATTGATATTAATTCTAGACTTATATACCGCTTAGATAAAATCTAAGCTTTAACTAAAAGAAGCGCTTTACACAAAAATAATTTGTAGATTTATGTGCTCGATTTACAATTTTGGCGTTTTTTTTGGTAAAAGACATTGCCTTGCAATAAATATACATTATATTGAATAAAACAACATACAGTTTTTGTAAGGTTTACCAGCATAAAACTTGTTTTCTGCTATCCACATAAAAAAAAACCATATATAGATGTTAAACATGCGTTTTAAGACGATATCCGTATGACTTAACATTTCAAACCAACTAGAAGTTTCAAACAAAATTATTAGGTGCATTTGATCAGTTAAAAAATAATTGGTTTTTCTTAATTTCTAAAAAACTTTTGGTTGTTCTTATAAAAGAATCTACTTGTGTTTTTATTAATAATATTGACATAATGTATATGCTTGATTTATTTATATATATATATTCACATGTTATCTATTCAAACCTTTTTGTTTTAGCATTGGAAAATACGTATTTGATATGTTTTTATTTTGGCTTTTTTTATTTTTTATAGGGATTATATATGGAGCTTACAGTTTTTTACTGTATATTAAATTTGTCTTTTTTCGTTGATTTCTCCTTTTTTTACTTTTATTTTTTTTGTCACCTTTTTTCATATAGATCTATGGCAAGAATCAAAAAACTATACCATGGTAAAAAATGCGATTTTTGATTTGTTTTAAGGCGCGACTTTTAAATTAGGGTTTTTTACAAAAAGGACTGATAAATTCAGAAAAGGTGTAAAAAACTAAATTTACCCGCGTTATCATGCAGATCGCAACAGTTTAAAAGTACAGCAACTAGTTATTCTATACCTTTTATATAAAAATACAATGTTTATATAAAACATAAATACGAAGAAAAGCGATTTGCAACATCATCGCCAAAGGGCGTAAGAATTTATACACAGCCTACTATTAATACCTTAAAAAATAGTTATTTATATTTTTACACAATAATCAACTATTTTAAAAAAAAAAAATAAATAACGAAGTTGCAGCAATAAAAAGCAGTGATATGTTTAACTCAAAATATGACAACATGTATAAATACACAAAAAAACAGATCTTAAATAAATCTTGCGCAGCGAATAATATAATTTTTTTGTATTAGAAGAACTTTGGAAAATGTCAATTTATTGATCAAGTACGCAAATTTAATATGAAAAACAAACATAATAAAATGTGTATATTTATATCTAAAAAAACACGTGCGTCTTACTGACTTCAGAATACTAAGCATTCCTTACTTCAATGGTGTATTTTAGTCTTTTTCGTACTATTTTGTGGTTGGTATATATGGTTCTTATTTATGCAACAGTTTACGTTTATACTTTGAAACGTTTTTTCGCGGTAAAAAAAAGCTGTTAAAACATTCAAACCGCACAATTTTGTATGTTTTTTTCACAGTAAAATATGTAAACGTAGGTATTTAATGTAGCAGCGATTGGTGTTATTTTTAAATTACAAAACAACTTTTTGGTACAATATGGTACATGTAAAAACACCTTAGAACACTTTTTCTTGTAAATCATTTTTCTTCGAAAAAATAAAATACCGTCAAGATAATCAATTATATTCACACTCATGTTTAAGAACGCTGTAAAACCTTATGTGAAAATCTATTGTATTTTGCTTCTTTTGAGAATGCATCTTTGTAAAACCTTGCTTATATTAGAAAATAATACAAAAAAGGTTTTTTAATTCTATAAAACATACTATTATTCGTAATGGTTCTTTTTATATCTATTCATACCATGACATATATATCTGCTACTTAAACAACAGATTTATACTGCACTTGTTTCTTTTTTCTTGGCTGTTTCTTTTTATTATTGCCTTAGTAGATTATCAAAAAACATGTTTTTCATATTGATTACAGCTGTATGCTACTATGCAAAAAAATTTTATATATAAGAGTATACCGAAATAAATGTTTAAATAAAAAAAAACACAAATTACTATTTTTACACATTCTTAAAGCACTGCAATATAAAAGTTGCATGTAGCTGAATACATACTATCTTTGTGCCCAATTATGTCAAATTACACTTATATTTTTTATTAAAGAATTTTAAATTGCAATTTTCTGTACAAACGTTAGCTTTTTTTTATCGTCTGAAAGTTGTAAATTGTCTGCGTTTATTGAATAAATAAAATAATGACTAACGCCAAAAAAACCGTCGTTATAAAATAGGTGATTTACGATCAATAATGTAATTTAAGTGAAAATGGGTTTTTTTAAAAATGTTTTTTAACGCTTAACTCTAGTTTAATACACAAAAAATATGCATAATACACTGTGAGTCTTTTTTTTTGCTAAAATACAGAAAAAGCAAGAAACCATAAGGTAAAATTATATCAGTAAAAAAATAGAATAAAAAAAGGCTAAGTTACGCTTTTTTAGGTTTTTTAGCAAAATAAGGCGGTTCCAACAATAATAACAGACATGTAAATGTGCAAAATAATTTAAAAAATTTGACCAGCAGTGCTGACAAAAACGCAAAATATTATAAATGTGCTTACATATGCTTTTTAACCTTAAAAACTTTTTAAATTAATTAAAATTACTGTTTTTTTTGGTTTTTTTTTAAAGACCTTACTTGGTATAAAAACATTGTTGAGAACTTGTTCCTAAAAAGAAAATGCGTTACATAAATGAAAGCGTGGATTTTTGAATCTAACCAAAGACTGTGCATTAATTTATTTTATTTTTATTTTTCCTACTTTTGATTTGTATACTCACTCTGTAAATTTGACCTTTTAGTACACTAAGGCATACCGAAATGTTATATCAGCGTACTTTCATAAAGTTAATTCTGTATAGTTTCTTGTTACATTGTTCCTTTTTTGCTGTAAATAATATCACAAGAACAGATGAAATGTAATTTTAGCTACGCTACGATACGCGACGCAACGCGACGCTACAAAAAATGCACAGAAAAAAAAATATTAACCCTTAAAGTTTACAACTTGATTAATGTACAAAATCCTATACATATTAACATTTTGTATCGTAAGTACTTTTTTTTATATATTTTCGATTCTTCTTGGCTGCTTTTACATTCTGTTTTTTCTAAGATATATAACTATAATTTTGCATGTTACCTGATTGCTTAATTCAACGGGTCTAACGCGGTATCGGGTATGCAAATGACTAAAAGCCCGATTTATTTTATTATTCGATTTACATATATTTTCTCTTCCAAACATTCATCACCCATAAAATGACCAGTATACCATAAATACACGTCAATACGCATTTAAAAGTTATCTGATGATTTACTTTCTAAACCCATCAATACTGTGCTTTTTTCTCAACACATTAATTTTTACGTTCAAAATTTTTTGTAATTGCCGTCTTTTATATTTAAAGCTTTCATATGGTCTTGAAAAAAAATTAAGATCTTGTACTTTCTTTTTGTTGATGGTACCTCAAGTATACAGTAAATCAAATTTATGTAAACTTTAATGATATACCTGCACTTTTTAGTAAAAAACCATGCTGTCAGAATCTATAAAGTTTAAGGCAAATAACGTGCAGATGTAAGCAGATGAAAATGAAAACCATCTATATGAGAAATCAGTGTTTATAAAAATACAAAAAAATGACGCAAAGAAGCCAGCAAAAAAAAATGTATGACGGATGATCGTTAGATATAATTCCTTTTATACTGAATTTGCTATAGATCAGAATGTAAATACAAAAAAAATTTTATCATTAAAAACCATCTGTTTTTCAGTTTTATTTTGTTGTTTATTTTATGTAATTTTGGTATACCAGTAAAGATTTCATCTTCTATTTTTGTAAATTTTGTATACTAGAATGCATTTCTATGATTCGACAAGGTTTTAAATAATTTTCTGAAATTGTAAAAGTATAACTGCCTTCGGTAATTCATTTTTTTCTATAAACTTTTTCTGGTATAATATTTGCTTCTTTTATAAAATTCTTGTATAAAAAAGACGCGAAAAAGAGACAAAAAACAAAAAAGAGGTTTATAAAATGCAAGCAAAAAGTAATAAGCGTCGACAGAATTTAGACTTAAGACGTCAAACATAGAAAAAAAATGCGTAATGGTTTTGCAAAAAATATATTCTTTGTTAAAGGAATTATCATCTACAAGACAACCATTAATATAGCTGCCGTTCTTTTATATTTTACAAAAATATAAATAGTTAGTAAAATTAAAAGGTTTTTTTCAACTGTCGTTGTAATAAATAACTATGTTACGAGGTTAAAAATATATTTTAAAAACGTAAAAAAAACTTTTTATAACCTTAAGACAGTTTTTTTACACAATAAGCTTGTATAATTATGTTCTATGGAAGATTGTATAACAATATGTGCTTCGAAGCTTAATAAAATGAAACGAAAGATGTTTATTTTAACTAAAAATATGTCTCGGCTATTGTCAACGTGTATAAACCGATGCCTGAGTAAACGGATACTTACTAGTCAAATCATAGTCTAGTCTGTAACAGTTAATACTAAGAACTGTAATCTATGAGGCCCAAATATCTACTGTTATAAAATTTTTGTTGTATCTAGAAAATCATTAATTTAAAAACAATATTTTTTTGATTTTAATTTTTTTATATACACCATTAGAAAGATTCGAATTTTAAAAAAATTAATCTATGCAATAATTATTTTAAATACTTGAAAAAAATCTAAATCCATAAAAAACATAGATTGCAGCATTTGTCATATATTGAAGACGTATTTAAGTCAACTAATCGTGCAAACTAGACTTATAAAAACTATTTGTCGCTGGCTAAGTAATAATCCGTTAAGTTCACTTGACTAAACAACTAATATATATAGCCTAATAGCGTAACTACTTGTAGCCATATATTGTATTTGAACATGAGTACGTTCACGTAGTTATTTTGCTAGATAGACAAAAACAACTATCAAAAATTGTTTTGTTAACTGCATAGAAATAAAAAAGGTTCTTATGTATTTATTTTTTAACAAATATGTCTAATTTGTTTATAACAAAAGTATAAAAAATAATACGCGCAAAGAGTTTCGAAGATCACAGATTGTTTGATGTATGAATTTCAGCTTTTTATTAGAGAAAAATAATAAAGCCGTTAATTTTTTGTCACTATTTTATCCTAAAAAAACTAGTTTTCACATTTTAATATGTCAATCTCCATATGTAAATAAGGCTTTGAGTATTAAACCAGGCTATATTTTTTGCATTATATCAGGTCTTTTTTTTTGCAGAAGAAGTGAATATGGAAATTTCTGCTATTTTATTGAAGTGCATATTTTATTATTTTAAAAAATATAGGCAAAATAATTTTTATATGATTTACTGCAATAACCATTTTAATTTTTTTTTACAGACACCAGCACTGATATAAACCGTGTAAATCGTAGATAGGTTTTTTTTTTTTGGCCGGAAGAGGGGGAGGGTAGATTCTAAGATTAAAGAAGCAAAATGAATTTCCGTTACATTCTTGGCATAAAAAGACTTCAAACATCTTTGATATAACATCTGGCGACGTAGGTCGCACAAATGGGTATTTAACTTCGAAATGACATATATACGCCATAAAAAAATGCAAAGTAAAAACCAGGTTCAAAACCAGATTACTTAAATATCTTTTGTCAGGATAAGAAATATGCGAACAAAATTTTTTTCTTGCATTTTATGCACGGTTTTTTATTTTTACATTTTTCATCGTACCGAAAAAGAATCGAAAAATTTTTATACCAAACAAAAAAAGATGTAAATGTGTTTTGCGAATTGTTCTTCATGACAAAAATATGTATTTGTATTTCGCCATAAACCGTAAAAAAATATATTCTACATGATTTTGACCCGTACATATAAAATTACACGAAATAAGTATACATTAAAAAAAGATAATTATTTGTATAAAAGACATTTTGGTATAAATTGAGCGTATATAAATAAAGCATTGCTTTCGACTATTTGCAAACATTTTTTTATACTTTTTGTGCTAGCTTTATAGTTTTAAAAACACGATTCTCCATCTGAAACGTATATTTGTTGTTATATCTGTATTTTTGCCTTTTTATTTTTATAGAATTAAAATTGCAAGTATAATCTTAGTAGTGCTGAATGTTACTTTTCTGCATATTATGTATAATTTTGCCAAGACTTTGACTATTAAGAAAAGTTTTTTTGTGCTTTTATATTGTTTTTATAAAACTTTTGTGCAATAGTTGTACAAAATTGCACCTTTAAAATATTTATAGGCACTTAACACCTGTAAAACCTACAGGGGATGCGCATCTGCGGTATAAGATGCCATCGTACAACTGCATTATGGTCATTATCGAGTAATACTTAAACGCGCAACCGGTAAGTTGTATTTTTATTCTTTTTACTGGGTATAATTTTACAAGCTTTTATATATTTTAAAAAAAATCTATGTTTAACAAAATAATTATCGTAGCATAGCTTTTGTATATTGATATATAAAGTTTTTAAAAGCACAGAACTAATAGGAATTCGGTCAATCTCAGTTTTATTCAGTTTTTGTTCGCTGCAACATTGGAAACTTTCGTATTACTTTTATTGCTTATACTGTATGCTTTTTTATACTTATCATCTTGAATATAGATAATTTTTTTTTTGGCGGATTTAAATTTGCCAAGTTTCTTTTTCATAGTAAAAGTATTCTTTGCCTAAGCAAAGTAATGTTTTTCTTATTTTTTTTTAATTGACGAGTTTTTAGAAAAAGAAACTTTTTAGGATTTCTTTTACTTGGCGAAACATTCTACATCGACTGTAACACATATATATATGCCGCAACACATTCTAGCATTTTTTTGGAAATTTTAGTAAGCAATGGTTTTTTTTTGATAGGGTCAAGCATTTGTTTTATACTACAAAAAAACTATGTAACCATATAGTCATACCGTTAGCGATACATATGTAAAAATAGTAACGCGGCGGCGTTGTCATTTCCGTAATACGACACGAGTGTTTTTTATCTGTACAGAAGCGATTGAAATATTTGTTTTACATAATAAACATTGTGAATTTTCGTGCAGCTTGTATACAAAACTGTACAACTTGTATTTATTTGCAACAAAAATTACTGAATAAAATTCTACAGTACGATTAATGATGTTTTAAAAGGTACATATATATGTTTAAACAAAAAAAAAACAAGGAAAAAACTTTTTAAGTTGAGTACATAGCTCGCGTTATTTTAATTATATATCTTTACACATTAAAAACGTTATGTATTTATACCACTGCCAACAAGAGTTTTACAAGCTAAAAATACGCTTTTTTTATACATGTATCTGCATTTTTTTTGCTAAAAATGTACTTATTATAATTAATTTTTTATTTGTGTAACGTAATGTTAAGTTTGCGTATGTAGTTAAAACTAATAAATTAATTCTTCGACCGTACACACAAGAAATCTACAAAAAACAAGCTTGCGGATTTTCTCTTATTAGTTTTGCAGGTTTATGTTGAAATTCTTTTATATAATCATGAAAAATGCAGTAATACACGTACAAAAACACAAAAACGTTTCTTAGCGTTTTTCCGCATTGGTATTGATTCTTGTAATTTAACAGTCTAACGGACAACAACCAAGCAAAATATATACCAAAAATTATAATAACATGAGAATTTGTACAAAATGTTGGCATTTAGTAAATAAAATAAGCAGATTTTTTTTATTATTTAAAGTGTAAGCAGTTATTGCAAAGGCAAATAAGAGTTGCGTTGTTAACCTACCTATTGACGATTTACAGCCTAAAAAGTTCTTTATGATAAGAATACTCCATTACCATCAGACTACTACTCATTGCTCGGATTCTATATTTTACAAGTGAAAACTCGAAAATTTGCTAAAAAACAAAAAAGAAAAATTTTAAACGCTTACATATTGTTTTTATAATAAGATGATACAAAACATTTTTGCTTTGCGTAATTTGTGTGGCAGTATGTAGATTAATTGCGCCAAATACAATAAAAATCATGATAAAAAGCGGTAATGCAAATTAAAGGCTTTGTTTTTAAAGTAAAAAGAAAGTTCTAATTGTAATTTTTAGCTATTTACGTACGCAATCATTTGTATCTCTTGTCTAAAAAGACGTAAAGAAAGCTTAATCGATTATGCAGGTAATTTGTTATCACATACCATGTCGGTTGCGATAACCCTTTAAGTATATTAGCAACGCAAAATCTTAGATTGATGCTTTTACGCTGTTATAAAAGTGTTTTATTTTCATCAAAATCATAAAAAAATTGCACTATAAAAGAATTACTGATAAAAAGATTATGCGTCAAGAAAAAACATTTTTTTTTTAAAAAAAACATATATATTTGCGTTTTTAAAGTTTTTTTAGTACAATTTTCATTTTTAATTTTCATATATAGTGTGCCTTTAATTTAGAGTATTAAATTTCTTTGGTATTGTTTTTTAGTTATTGCGGTGCATATGTGCCTAATTTAAAGCGTGAAGCCCGTAAATGTGTTATTTATCAAATGCGTAACAAATTAGGCTACCACTCTACTTACAAATTTCACATTGTTTTTTATACTGTAATATGTAAATACTATTCGATTTTTTACGTGGTACAAAAGGGGCGAGCCAGCATGCAAATAAAGCAACATATCGCAATCGTATGTACAAACTATAATGTCTGTATTTTAAAAATGATATTTTTTTGTATAAATAACATAAAAGGTAATCAACACTATTACAAAAAAACATCAAGCACCTTATAAAAAATTGCACCTAAAAATTAAATAATGTAACTGTATTTATCCAACATTTTTTTTCTGCTACGTAGAAAAAATGCATCAAAGCATGTTTAACTATCATAATGACTATTTAAATAGATTAATTAGTATAAAATGTCGTATACGTAAAATTTTTATATTATAGAAAAGAACAATGTAAGCAAAAAACAAAATTCATGTTAAATCTTTCCCTGTGGTACAGAGGCGTAGCGAGGGTCGGAAACGGGCTTCTCTAAAAAAAACACGTGGAGCCTACAGTTATACGGGGGGGATGTTGGGGGGTTTCTTTTTGTGCAGATTTATTTTCGATAAAAAAATCTTTATTTAAAAATTTTTTACCTAAAAATTTTTTTAAATAAAAACGATAAAGGTTTTCGCCGATTTAGATCGTGTTTTTTTGCCATTTTTATACTAATAAACAAACTAGAACTAGTCAAAAAAAAAATACTGGCTACGCCATTGCTGTGGTATAATACCCTGTAAATCCAGAAAAACTGACTTATTTTTTTATTACGACACCGTCTGTAATAATAAAAATTATAAACCAAAATGACACGTAAACTATCGGAAATCATGTCTGGCTACGCCAATGCAACAAAATTGATTTTTTACATTATATACATTACAATGCCACGCTCTACTAAAAATAGATGTTTTTAAACAGTAAAAGTGTGTGAATGCATCCTTTAACTACTATGGAAGTTGTAAAAAGTACTCTAAAACCTTATAAATATACTGTAGACATATACAAGCAAGGTATTACTCAACCTGTTTTTCTTGTGTACCGTTTCTTTCTAATTAAAAGGTTAAAGTAAAAACTGTTCTTTTTATTGTTTTTGTTTGTTTTATTGCAATGTTAATGGTATAAAAAACCATGTATGATCCTTCTGCGTGTGTTTTGGTCGTAAATTTTTGTCTTTAAGCATATGTTCTTTATTATTTTAGATCAACGATTAAGTTATCTAAAAACCTAGATTAATTGCTATTATTCAAAAATTAATATAATAAAAAAACAAGGGTTTATAAAAAAATACACAAAAAAATGTATTGTGCTCAAGGGTCTTTAATTAGCAAGAAAAACATACAAAATTTTTAAAACTCCCGAAAATATAATTTTACTTTGCCCTAAATTAGCAAAAAACGGTTTAAAATGTTATTCGTAATTTTGAATTATCATTTTTTTTGTATATTATCTGTAACCCTCATAGTTTAAAAGGAAAAAAAATCTAGTTGAATGTAATCTAAAAAATTGCAATGAATTCGAACTAAAAGTAAAATTTATGGACATAGTTAACTCAAAGGTTTTTTTAGTATGTTGCCTTGTTCTTGCATACACTTTGGTTGGGAAAATGCAAAAAATGAGTTTAGAGAGAGAACCAAGAATACCAAATTTTTGAAAAAACAAAATTTCGTACAGATTGGTATGTCTACCACATTTCTAGTCAGCATTACGGACAATAGACAGACTACTGTTTGTTTGATACTGTGGCTAAGAAACGTAATTTTTGTTAAGATAACCCAAGTCCCCTGAACAATCTACTTTACTTTCGTATACAAAATTCTAACACATTATCTTTGCATATAAAACAGAACATAATTGGCAAAATAAGTGGACAAATGCTATTTAGTAATAATGTGAAAAAAATGACAGAAGAATGAGAACTTATGCTTTTTTTGATCAACATAAAAATTTAATGTACTTATTAAATGTATCAAATGCAAAGTTATTTGGGCTGGTAGTAGATCTTTTGGCGATTGAAAATAGTTTTCTAGGCATGTTGAAGACAGAAGATATAATAAGAAAAAAACAGGTAGAGGCACTTATGCTTCTTGTAATGAAGCGACTGTATCAAAAATTTTCATATTTAAATGCGCAGTTTCTCTACAAATTAAATCAAAAATCTTGTCATTTCATTATGCTTTTTAGATTTCTTTTGATACTTCTGTGCATAAGGATGTAGCTTATTTAAAAATAAAAGAAACAGTCGTAGACAATAATAAACTAAGATTTTACATGTAATACATTACCAATATTCGATAGGCATACGGGGCAAATAATGTTTAATATGATTACAGCCTTTTTTGATAGTTTGGCCCTAGATTGACAAAAAGAATCTTTCGAATAACAACAGAGGGGGCGAGAGCAAACACGGGGCATTTACAGGGAACAGTTAGTAAATTACAAAATTTTTATATACGATGGTTATACAAATTTGGTGTGCATTTCCTTATCTTGATTATATAAAAAGGCTTATAATCAAAAGTATACAAGATAAACACTTTATGACAAGTTCTGTATACTCGTATTGGTTTTCTACGCAAACAAAATTCTTTAATTTCATGATATGGGTTCCACTTTGCAAAAATACTCTTCTGTTAGGTGGGCATCAATTCATAGCGTTCTTTACTGAAAAAAGTTACATCAACATATTATAGTTCCGATCTTAAAACAAAATATAAAGCCCAAAAACCTACAAACGAATTCTGGCTGTGTGTACACATTTTTATACAATATTCTATAAGACTTAAAAGTTTGTAGTCCAATTACAAGAAAAGCAAATGTGTATAAACCACGATCCTGTAAAATGAGGATTTAGTAAATACCTTGACAAGCATGTTAAAGATTTAAATAAAAAAGATAAAAGTTTGCAAAGTCCAAAAGCAGTATGATTTGTAAAAAAAAGGAGTACATCTAAATGATAAAACTGAATTTGGATTCAATATAAAACGCTGGTGTACGGAGACGAACAAAATTATATCACCAGACGAGATTGATTGTTTAGCATATAAATACGGAAAAGGTATTTTTACAAAGTTTGCGGTTTAAAAAAAGTATCAGCCGAAAGAAGTCGCCAAAATGATGCAGATTCTACAATTCCATTTTTGCAAACAATAACTAGTAAAAAATCAAAGAAAACATATGTAAATGGACCTCGCGCGGTTTACAGCGAGGCTTCAATCAACTCATTTAAGAAGTAGGGGTAATTTGATCGTCAGTGAATTTTGAGCTTGCAAGTTTTCGTAGTCTTGAGATCCCCAGTTTAGGGACGCACTGAATGTATCAGCAAAAAAATTACCTTTTATAGAATCATGGATAGGTAACACGTCTATAATTGGTATGAATATAGTGCTGGGCTTGTTAAAAATTTCCATAATACTGCAACAGTCCAAAATGATTTTTTTATGTTTTCAATTGAGAAAAATAATTACAGGCAAAGTTGGAAAAAATTTTTCCGGAAAGGAGTCATGCATGGAATAGATTTTAATCGTTTAATTCCTATTTCAAAACACATAAGATAACGTTAGGAATAAAAAAGACTTTTACCTTGGAATTACTAATTCTTACGTTTTTTTCGCATATTATTTACAAAAACTAAATAAGCACATCAAACTCTTTTATTAGTATTAAAAAACTAAAATAGTTTTTGTATGTTGTTTATCCTTTTTATGTCAGAATCATACTGACTAAGTCTTATATACAATAGGAAACACATTTGAAGTCACATTTTAGCCAATTATCTATTTTTTTTAGTACTTCAATCTATTTTTTTGAATTCATAAATGCTTTCTTGCGCATGAAACGCAAAAAATTGATTATAGTAATTCACCTAGCAGTTTTTTTTTTGTAATTAGTATAGTTTAAAGCTAACAAAGTCTGTTTTTCCTTGTGTATGTTCTTCGCAAGATCAATTCGTTGCAATGGTTGTTATTTCAGTATACTTCAGTGCGTCTTGCTGTCCTTTGTTTATGCAATACACTTATATCAAACTACCATTAACATATTACAACACGATTTTGCATGAATTGCGGCATTTTTGTATTTTCTTGTTGAGACTAAGTCAGCCCGTATACATGTACGGCAAGATACTTAAGTGTGTTTTTTATGCCTTGGTTATATCTTGGATTATATATATGGAGAAATTCATAAGAAAATATAAAATAAATCTAAGTAACGCTCAATTTGAGTATAGTAATTAAATAACTAACATACAAGAACGAGATAAAAGCTGTAACATGTAAAGTGTACTGAGAATTTTTACACAGTCTTATTATTGTTACAGAAGCAATTAAAAAGTATTTTTTTTTTTTTTTATTAGAGACCATATATAAGGTCATATAAAGACTTGCAAAACGTTTTCCTTTTTTTAATAAATTGTCATAAAAACTTAAAAAAAGGCTGCTTTTAATCTTTTTTTATGACAACAACATCTGCTTGAAATGTTGACCTTTTATCTTGTTGCTTTATCAAAAATTTTTTGCTTTCTTATGATGAAAAATTGCCGTAATATTACTTTATTAAATTTAAAAAAAACCACAAACTTAGAATATAGTAAATTGAACCCTTCATCCATTCATCATACACAATGCAGCAAACAAGCTGTTTTGTAAAATTCACTTATTTTATCGTATACCGAAATGGCTCTAAGATCACATTAGTCTATTATTTGCGACAGTTAACATATAAAAAATAATGACCATACATAATTATCATCAAGGGACAAAAACTTTGAACTAATATTATAGTATGTATTTTTTTTGAAC